>CAUYQV010058652.1:0-50222 GCA_963574575.1 Galagoides demidoff | reverse complement strand
GCCACAACGCCCGGCCATTTTTTGGTTGCAGCCATCATTGTTGTTTGGCGGGGCGGGCTGGGGATTCGAACCCACCACCTTAGGTGTACGTGGCTGGCGCCTTAGCCGATTGAGCCACAGGCGCCGAGCCAAATTTCTGCTCTTGAATGAAGGTAACTGTTTCCTCTTAGGTTTCCTAACAGAGCATCATTGGGTTTTTGGATTTTTGGCAATCTAACAAGAGAAAGGTGGTACCGTAGCATAATTTTAATTAGCAATTCTTTCATAAATGTAAGGGCAAAGTGAATACCCTATTTCCTATGTGTAACAACACTCTGCTTGTACATTTCCTAATGGATGTTTGTCTTTCCCCTTAATTTTTAAAATTTCCTTAACTAATATGAAGATTAAAATTACTCTTTACTATAAATTTCAAGTATTTTCTCCCAGTTTCACAGGTCTTCCAATTCTGATTATTGGGCTTTTTTGTTATAGAAATTAGAAATTACTTTTTTTTAATGCATATTAATCTTGAAATTTTATTTATTGCATCTGGACTTTTAAATCATAGAAAGTCTTTGTTCTACATCCAAGTTACAAAAGAATTCACCAACATTTTCTTTAAAGTACTTACATGATTATATTACTTTATATTTAAATTTTTTATCTAATTAAAATTTATTCTGGTGTAAATGTAAGGGTTAGATCTAATTTTACTTATCTCCAATTAATTTTCCAGTTATCTTAAAGTAATATATTAAAAAATCCATTATTTCACCAGAGATCTGAAATGCCACCCACTTCATATACAGATTTCCCCACATAGGTAGGATTATTTCTTTTTTCTTTCTTTTTTTTTTTTTTGCAGTTTTTGGCTGGGGCTGGGTTTGAACCCACCACCTCCAGCATATGGGGCTGGTGCTTTACCCCTTTTGAGCCACAGGTGCTGCCCAGTAGGATTATTTCTTGGTAAGCTTGCCAGTCAATTCAGGTGCCAGAGCCAGTTTTAAGTATAGAGGTTTAATGTCTTGATTAGCTCTACTAGCTTTTTTTTTTTTAAAAAAAATTTCTCATGTACTTGTTTTTTCACATGCCAGCTCCCAAAGGGACATTGGTATTTCTAAAGTGATCATACTAAATATCTCTATTAATTTGGGGAGAACTGAAATTTCTTGTATGTTGACTTCAAATTGTCTTTTACTGCCACTGTAAATGGCAGTATATTTAATTACTATAAGGAATTGCTCTTGAATGTTCATTTTATATCTTGATACCACACTGAATTCTTTCACTATAAG
Source organism: Galagoides demidoff (assembly GCA_963574575.1). NCBI lineage: Eukaryota > Metazoa > Chordata > Mammalia > Primates > Galagidae > Galagoides > Galagoides demidoff. Next base: position 48,945 of record CAUYQV010058652.1, on the reverse strand, counting down.
TTAGTTTTATTGGTTTTATCAATTGCAAATAGAACTAGTTCTATTTCTTCTTTTCCAACTTTATGAATCTAAAACAGTTACCTCTTGTCTAATTGACTAAGCCCAAACCACAGAACAATGTTAAATAGTGGAGACAGAATACAATAATGTCTTGTTCTGATTTTAGTGAGAATGCTGCCAATGTTTCCTCATTAAATGCTATGTTGCATTTAAACCCAGGATATATGTTTTATTATGTTAAAGAGACACACACCTATTCCTGTTCTATCAAGTATATTTATCAGGAGGACATACTGAATTGTGTCAAAGGTCTTCTCAGCATCAGTGGACATACACTTCATTTTTTGTTCCTTCTTAGGTTAACAGATGAATTATATTAAAGGATTTCCTACAAGTGAACAATTTTTGCATTACTAGAATAAATCTCATGTGACTGTGATATATCATTTTCTTATTTAAGTGTAGAATTTTATCTTTGTATTGATATACGTGTGACTATTCTATAGCTGTGTGTGCAAACAATTTTATAAGATTTCTTTCTTTTTTTAATAGACGGGGTCTTACTCTATTACTCAGGCTGAAGAACAGTGGTGTGATCATAATTCAGTTATGCTGAATTCCTCCTGCTCAAGTGATCCTCCTGCTTCAGGCTCAAGTGATCCTCCTGCTTCAGCCTTCCTGAGTAGCTAGGAAGACAGCTGCACACCCCCACACCCAGCTAATTTTTTTTCTTTTTTTGCAGAGATCTGGTCTCCCTATGTTGCTCGGATAGGTAGGTCTCACACTCCTGGCTTTAAGGCAGTGGTTCTCAACCTTCCTAACGCCGGGACCCTCTAATACAGTTCCTCATGTTGTGGTGACCCCCAACCATAAAATTATTTTTGTTGCTACTTCTTAACTGTAATTTTGCTACTGTTATGAATTGTAACGTAAACATCTGATATGCAGGATGTATTTTCATTGTTACAAATTGAAGATAATTAAAGCATAGTGATTAATCACAAAACAACATATAATTATATATTGTGAAATATTTATTTCTAATTACAAATAAATGAAATTTTGTCTTGAAGCATGGTGTAGCATGGGTAACAGTCTTAATACAACAACAGTAAACTACATTGCTACATTGTGCGACAGTATGTATAAAAAGCCAACGTCAGTGCAAAGGTTGAGATTGCATCTTTCTCACCAAATCAGAAATTCTCGGGGAAGTCTTTGCAAGAGCACAACGAAGATCATCTTCCACATCAAGTGTACTTCTAGACTTGATAAGCAACAAGCTGGAAAACCCTGTTTCACAAAGATAAGTTGTTGGAAATGGAAGAAGAAGGCGCAACACAGTCTCAGACAGAACAGGATATAACTGCAAACACTTGATCCAGAATTTTGTAACTGGCATTGTAGAGAAATCAGTTCTTGCTGCATCACTGTTAATAAGTTCAATGAACTCCTCTCGTGCTGTTTCAGGAACATCTTCAACTTTGACTGTGAATGGGCTTATGGCAAGTGCAAATGGGGTGTCAGGTAGATTTGGAAAGTACGATGAAATTTCGTCTGCAAGCATGCGCAAGTGTTCTTTCACAGAAATTATCATCGTAATCCTTTTGTCTGGTTCAATGTCACATTCCTCAAAGAAAGCAGATAAGGTAGGCAACATGTAAATTTTATTTTCATCCAGTTTTTTTTGCCAAAGCTGAAGTTTCATTTGGAATGATCGGATCTTTTCAGACAAATGGAGGCATGTTGAATTTGGTCCTTGAAGTGATAAATTTAACTCATTCAAGATGGCAAAGATGTCAACCAAGTAAGCTATTTTCTGCAGTTCACTTTTATCACTGAAAAGTGCTTTGAACTGCGGTCTTGCTTTCTGATTAAAAAACGTTTTGAGTTCATTGCGAAGCTCAAAAATACGTTTTAAAACTTTTCCTCTTGACAGCCATCTCACTTCAGTGTGAAATAGCAAAGCATTGTCCAGCGCATCCAGGTCATTGCACAGTTGCGAAAACAGTCGACTGTTTAAAGTGCTCGCCTTTACAAAATTGACAGAACTTATGATGCTTTTCATTACTTCTTGTAACTCTTGTGGCAGCGTCTTCGTTGCTACTATTTGGCAGTGAATCAGACAGTGAGTTCCAATGACTTTTGGTGACTCATTCAGTACCATACATTGAAATCCAGATTGACATCCTAGCATAGCTGAAGCACCGTCTGTGCAAACACCACAAACCTTTTCCCAAGAGATCTTATGCTTTTTCAGAAATGAGCTAACTGTGTCAAATATATCATGTGCAGTAGTTGTCGTTTCAAGAGGTTTGCAAAAAAGAAATTCATCTTTAAAGTCACCATCATTAATATACCTCACATAAACCAGTAACTGTGAGCAGTTTGCAACATCTGTAGATTCATCAAGCTGGATACTAAATATTGGAAGTGGAGCAGATTTAATCTCCTGGATTACCTGATCAAGAATATCAGCAGACATGTCATCTATTCTTCTGCGGACAGTGCCACTAGATAAGGAAATTGCACTCAATTTCGTAACAAATTCGTCTCCAATCATAACTCGAACAATGTCTTTGGCCACTGGCAACAGTAAATCCTCAGCAATAGTGTGAGCTTTCATAGCTCTGGCGATTCTGAGTGCCACCAAATATGAAGCTTCAATGGCTGCTATGTTTTGTTTGTGGCACTTGCCACCAGCGTCAAGTCTGGCTTTCTTGAGTCCATCAGCTTTGCTTCTAAAATAGTTGGTATCCTTGTCAGCAAAGCTTGGATGCTTGCTATCAAAATGGCGTTTTAGTTTGTTTGGCTTCATAGATTCAGCTGATAGAACTTCACAACAAATAACACATTGTGGTTTCTCAATTCCTGCTGTAATTATTGAGGTAAAACCATACTGTAAAAAATCCTCACTATATTTTCTTTTCTTAATGTTCTTCTCTACACGATCCATTGTCGTGGGATGGTTTGCTAATGAAAATAATATATAACAATAGCTTTAATAATGCAAAAGATGATACATGGCATAGTTCAGTCAATATAGTTCATTAAAGTTTCCTATGATTTACTATTCTGTGTTGTTGTTTTTTTTTTACGTACTTCTTACTATTACAAGTGGGGAATATTCACATCAACCATAGCTGAATATAAAAAGACTGATCAGCATCCAGATTAAGTTCCTGGTATAGATTTTTTTTCTTTGCAGTAGTAGATGATTTTACAGTACATAATTTTACATTTGCCCAGTAATTATAATTCATAAAGTATCATTTTACCTCCTTGCTGCTTTCAACACAGTAGCTGCTTTTAACAGAGTAGCTGCTTTCTACACAGCAGCTGCTCTCTATATAGTAGCTGCTCTCTACATGTGTGTGACTGGCCCACATAAATACATTATGGTGACAACCCTGTCACATACACCTGTATTTGTACAGGGTGTGATGGGGTTGTTGCAATGATGTGATCATGTCAGGTAGTTGTATGTGGGCATATCTACATGTGGGGGACCCCCCTGGAGACAGATAGAGGAGCGCCAGTCTTGGTTCCTAAGACCATCGGAAATGTGTTTTCCGAAGGTCTTAGGCAACCCCTGTGAAAGGGTTGTTAGACCTCCAAAGGGATCACAACCCACAGGTTGAGAACTGCTGCCTTAAGGAGTCCTCTGGCCTTGGATTCCCAAAGTGCTGGGACTATAGGCATGAGCCACCCACCATGTCCAGCCAGCCAAGATATTTATCTAGATGAATGCCATACTCAAAAATGATTTTGAAACTGTTATTTTTCTATGTTCTAGAAAAACTAATGGAGCATTGAGAGTATCTGATGTTAGAAGTTTTAGCAAAACACTTTGAAATGTTCTGGGTTTGGAGCCTTAAACTTTCTTGATCTCTTTTTCTATTTCTCCTGAAAATGGTCTATTTAAGCTTTTTATCACTTCTGGAATAATTGTAACAAATTGGATTTTCCAAGGAAATACAGAAAAGATAATGTTTTCAACAGTGAGGGAACTAAACATCTATGTGCAAAGAAAAGAACCTAGACACAGATCTTATACCTTTCACGAAAATTAATTCAAAATAGATCATATCTCCAAATGTAAAATACAAACCTTATCCACTAGAAGGTAATAAAGGAGAAAATCTAGAAGACCTTGGGTTTGGCAATGGACTTTTTAGATAAAACAACTATTTATATAAAATACCTATTTCCCTAAATGAGTTGAAAACTTGTGTCCACATATAAATATATGAATGTTTATAGCAGCTTTATTCGTAACTGCTAAAAACTGGAAGAAACCAAGACACTCTTCAATAGGTAAATGAATAAACAAACTGTGGTACATCCAAAGTATGGACTATTATTCATCAGTAAGGAAATAAGCTATCAAGTAATGAAAAGACACAAAAGAATCCTAAATGCATATTACCATGTGGAAAAAGGAAATCTGAAAAGGCTACATATTGTATGACTCCAACAATATGACATACTGGAAGAGCCAAAACTATGGAGACAGTAAAAAGATCACTCTTTGCCAGGGGTTTGTGGTTATAGTGGAGGGAGGGAGTGAAATGATTGTGTATTCTACTGTAATGGATACATGGCTGGACACTTGGCAAAACCTACAGACTCATACAACATACAAAGAGTAACCCAGTGTAAACTATAGTTAATAATTTATGATTGATGAAAAAATATTGATAACAAATGCAACACACCACTGAAAAATATCAATGAGGGGAACTAAGGAGTGGGAGGAGAGAGAGTGAATGGGAACTCTTTGTACTTTCTGTTCAGTATTTCTGTAAACCAAAACCTGCTTTAAAAATAAAACTTAATTGAAAAAAAAAAACAAAAAATCAAATTAAGTGAAAATTCATGATATGATTTCACAGATTTTTTCTTTAAAAAACCATGCAGTAGATGGCACCAGAGATCCTTTAAAGAATCACAAGATGCACTGTACTATTCACAATGTTTAGTTTTGATATTTATACATGATTTTGAAATCCTATTTATTCATTAATGAATAACAAAACTGATACTCTGAGAAAGGTTTGTAGAAGACAAATTTAGTTACTAAGTTTTATCAGTCCATAGTAGGTAAATAAACACGGAAATATAGGAATACAGACCTGAAGAATTATACAGCAACAGTTATTGAACATTAGGGGTAAATTTAAAAGGTGCTATACAAAGCAATTTAAAAGCCAAGTTCCAACTTACATTTTGAAAACTATGTAGCACATTCATTTGACACTTTCCCGAATACTAATAATTACCTCACTAGTAAATTGTTTTTTTTCTATAGATTAAACACCCTATCAAGGTATTTTAAAATTTATTTTCTCTCCAGGCAGGAAGAGAATAGAGTATTATGTCTTTCTAAAAACCAGAGGGTGAAAATACATTAATTACCCACCCGTCAACTAATCACCCACCCACCAACATTCTAACAGACGATTCAATATGAAGTTTTATTAGAAATAACAAATGATGTAATTCTGATTTATAAAACAATCTCTTCCTTCATCTTCTTAATTTATATCACTAAAAAGTAGTTTTACTCAGGTCTCTATTTATTATGTACTTTCCCCATTAATGAAGTCTTAATATTATAAACTGCCACATGGGGAGAGACAGAAGAAAGAAAGGAATCAAAGTAATATCTAGACAGAAGAGTAAAATGTATTTGTTCTTCCAGATTTAGAGTTCAGTTTTAAAAAAACAAATTATCAACAATGGCAGCACTGAAATAATATAAATCAAGTATATTAATGGTAAATGACCAATATAGACTTTTGTACCTTGGTAAAGAATTACTACTTAACATTTATTTCTATAAAAAATATTACTCAGAGTTCCAAATGAATTAGTTAATAAATTTTTAGAACATAATTTAACTGCAGTTGAAGAAAAATAAATACGTGGAATGAAATTAAGCCTAGGTACACAGTAACTGAAAACCTATTTTCAAAGCAAATCCCTGATTTTGTATTACTGGGTAATACAAAAATGTGGCCACTGAAAGATCTGATTTGTCCAGAAATAAATGTATTAATCTTAATACATTTAACAATCTTAATACATTAACTTGTGAGAATAAACCATACACTTACATCTTAAGATATACACCTTGGAAAATATATAAGCATAATGATTTTCAATCATTTATATATAATGTAATCTATTTTTAATTCAAAGGCATGCCAATAAGAGATAAATAGCTTGGTCTGGCAAATTTTATTTATAAACAATAATATTGATTTGATCCAGATATAAAGAATTTTTTTTAGTTGATTTGCAGTCTTACTGCAAGTAAATGTATGATTTTTAAGACTTTCTGAAATGTTAAAAAGTACCTTCTGGACTCTCATCTACCTTTCAAGACCACTAGAATTCTGAATCTACTGAATTTTAGACAATATCTAATCCACTCTTATAATTTTACAGAGAAGGAAATAAAGATCATGTCAGAGATAGTGGCAGAGCTTAGAAAACTGGTTTCAACTCCGAGGGAAGTAGTCTTTTATACCACACCATGGGCTTTCACTTACAAAAACACTAGCACAAGTTATGTCTCCTTCTTCAAATCTATTTGGTTCTTGAGCACATATCAATTTTTGAAAGTTCAGGTAGCAAGGGATACTATAGAAGCTGATTCTATTTCCTGAGCTTCCCACAACAACAAAAAAATTTATTTGAAAAGATATCTGAATTTATTAAATTACTGAGTTCAGATGATAAGAATTCAAGTAGAGAGGGATACCTATTATTTTGTAAGAAGGTAAGTGAGAAAAAAATCTAACACATCATTTTCCTTTTTGTGCTTATGTCTATAAATTTATCTCTCTCTTTCTGCCTTCCTATTTTCCTTAGTAGGGGTGGTATAATAACTTAATAGAAAAGGTTGTTTCAGTTTTCCCCAGTTACAAACATCTTTCCATATATAGTAAAACTTGGGTAAGCTGACCACCCCTGGGACTGCACCTTTCTAAGTGGTCAACTTAGGACTGTAGTCAACATACAAACTAGGCCTACAATACTGCATGTACTTCACTTTCTTGTACAGCTTTAATTAGAGAATATCACACAAAATAATAATAATCAAAACAGTAAAGTCACTCATATTGTATCATACATACTCAATACATTTACTGTTTTCTCATGGTTTAATCTTTCTTTCTGAAAAAAAGTAAATTTTGGTCAGTTTCTTATTCTTATTACCAAAGTAAATGGAGAAACCACTTGCAACACTGGCTGTACCACTCAGCATACCTGGGCATTTTTTTCCCACAGCACATGACTTCAACTGCATTATCAAATACCTGACATGCTCTTCTTTGGGAGTCTCTGCATTTTTGTGTCACCCTCATTTGCTTCTTCCACTTTGCTAGCTGCTTCATGCACTTTTATGCTGGTCTGTACTTCAATCAGTATTGCTTAGAAAAATGCTTCTGGGTCAGGTTCATTACAGGCTCCCACTTCATCATTCATTGCAACACCTTCAAAATCTACTCCTTCACGTTCTGCCAGGTGAGATGGACTGTCTGATGGGGCCAAAATATCATATTCTTGGGTTGTGACAAAACCAAGTTTCTCAAGACATTTCTTATCATTTCTGGCTGAATTTTAATCCAACCAGAACTGAGCGAGAGTGTTCAGGAATTTTATTCCATCCAGAGTGTTAAGTGATACAGCAGATGAAGTTGCTTCCACAGGTGGACCATAGCTTTGTGTTTAGTAATGCCCCACTGCAGGAGCTGGGCTTGGTAGTACATTTTAACTGTTTTAATGATGCCTAGGTGAAAGGCTTGGATTTCTGTGGTTGTATTTGGAAGAAGAAATTTCAGTATCATGATTGTGAGATGATTCACTTGCAAGTGGCCAGGACACTTGTCTAAATGTCAGTGGAGACTGTTTCCTCTTTATTTCTCAGCCAAGACCCCTTACCACCTCCTCACGCAGGGCACCAATTACCACACACATCTGTTCAATCACCAAGTGACAGGGATGTCTTTGGGCTTCAGGTTCTTTAGTGTAAGAGGCTTCGGGGATTTACCAGTCACCAAGGGCTTAGTTTCTCTACAGTTGAGTTAACACAATGCAGAGCTATGAAATGTTCTTTGGACAGTTTTCCACTCTTTTATTTGTCACTTTTCAAGACAGGGCTCCTGTCAGGCATAGCTCTCAAAGAATCTGCACTAGTCACCATTAAAAGTTGTCATCTTTGAAGGCTCTGGAGAAGTCTGGGAACTTTCTGATGAACTCTTCCACAACCTCTACTGGAACTTCATTGGATTCAACACACAGGACTTTCTGGGAGATGTCATGTTGCGGCTTAAAATTTCTCAAACAAACCACTTGACGCTTAGAAATCTGCCACCCTGAATTCCTATGCAAATTTTTTAGCAACTTTCTGGGATTGTCAGCCCAGAAATTTGGGTGTTAACTGCCTTCATTTGTTTGAACAAGCTTTATATGGCTTCAGTGACTTCATTGACAGAAGTCTTCCTCTTTTTCTGCTGCAAGTCTCTGCTTTCCTTACCATCTCTCTTGAAATACTCATGTTTATATCTTTGAATATTGTAATGATGGTCTGCCTTGCTAACACCAAAATGTTCTGCTGTCTTTTTTTGGCTGCGCCTTCTAGCAAATGTTGAAGATCAACATTTTCCCTTCAATGTCAGCTCTTTGAATCCTTTCCTTTGGGCCATCACGTCTTGATTAATTGTAAAATTTTTCAGTACCTATATTTAGAATTTTAATATACTATTCAAATGAGGGATGTATTTATATGCAGCAGGACTAAAAGAAGGCTTTAACCTTATAATTTTATATTTCTATTCCTCTATTGCACTATCTGGATATTACAAATTAATACTCTTTCTTTATAGATTCAATAATTGTCTTGTGAATATAATTTCATTTTATTTTGTAATGTCTAAAGCTTAATTTTATATGCAAAACATTTAAAATACACAATACTTATAAAAGCAAAAAGCAAAGTTATCAAGCCTCTCTCAAACTTTCAGCTATCTCTTTCTTATTTTCTTAGTCTTAGCTTAGTTTCTTTTATGTGTCTGTATTTAGTTTCTTTACCTACTACATGGAGATAGCAAAACAAATATATCTTCAATCTCGCAAGGTTAACCTACATAACTGATTAGGCAGGAGGTGTAAAGGCACTTCAACAAGGTTAAAGCACTATTCAATAAAACTTACAAACAACAATAAATTCAATAAACACAAAACATTACTAATTACCTGACAAAGGATTTATATTCAGATATGAAATATACCTATAGACCAATAACACACAGCAAACAACTAGATTAAAAGTGGGCAAATGAATTGAACAGATCCTTTAAAAGGATATGCAAGTTGTCTCTAAAAACTTGAAGAAGTACTCAATATTAGTTATTAGGGATGTGCAATTTCAAGTAAAATGAGACACCCACTAGAATAGCTAGCAATAGGCTGCTAACACTAATCACACAGGGATGTGGAGCAACTGGAACTCTCATGAATTGCTAACGAGATTGAAATAAAACATTTTAAAGAACAGCTTGGCAGTTTCTAATACATTTTAAACATATATTAACCCTGCAAGCCAGTAACAATTCTACTCCTATTTTCCCAAGAAAGATCAAACAGATGTCTAAAAAGACTAGTGTAAGAATGTTCACAGCCGTCTCATTAATAATCCCTAGCAGTAACTCCTTTCAGAAAAAGTAGAAAAAAAGAATAAAGAATCAAAAATAATTCTAGTAATTTAATTTGGGAAAGTAGGACGGTGTCAATGGCGCTAATTAATGGGTAAAAGAAAAAGAACAGGTTTACAGACTGAAACTAGGAAAGAAGCTGTGGTTCATCAGAGATTAAGTGCTGAAGCCAGGAGGGATGAAATCTGGAAAAAGAGAATAGGTACATATTGCATGTACATAAATATATGCATATATGTATCTGTAAAATCTAAGAACACAGACATTAAGGCATGACATTCTTGAGATAGCATGAAGATAAAATAGTAAACAAGCCAAACAGAATTGTATTTCTGCAAGAACTCCTCTGGCAGTATGGTCAAGCCTACGGTATGATTCTCAGAATTTTTAAATGTATTAATATATAGGAAACCAATTATATTGAAATACAGTTGTCAATTTTTAAAGAAAAATCCACATACAGGATATCTGCTTCTTTCTTAATGAATTAAAATATAAGGTCTAGTAGTAAGTCTAGTATCTACCATCATTTCACAGTATTAAGAATGTAAACAAGCTCTGACATAAAGTATCCCTGATGTGTGGTAGGTACCCCTGTAGATCACAGAATATGTTCGTAAGTTATAGTAAGGAGGATATGGGTCTTTTATAGTAAGATACAGTGGAGATACAATAAGGAGAGTAATTCATGTGGTCTTGATTTACTTGAACAGGTACTAGTGATATCACTGGCAACAATCAAGACTTACATATTGCTTATGTTGCTTTCACTTTGGTTTACTATTTCACTACTGAACCTATAAAAAATAAATACAAAATCAAATATAAGTGTGTGGGTATTAGCTTCCTTAAGTATCTTTTTATTCTATAGTTTTGATGGTCTCAAGAGTCCACACAGAATGGGAAATATGTTATGTCAGAGGAATATAAACAACACAAATCATAGGACCTTTGCCTTTTATAATACTTTAAAATTTGGGGGGTAGAAGAGTAAAGGGGAGAGAATCACATTATCATAAGAAGAATATACACCATTATCAGTAATAGAAACTCAAGCTGCTGCCCTGTTATATATTTCTTCCACGTTCATTTCTTACAGCTTAAGGATTTAGTGAAAGCCACGTCTCATCACAGCTTAATGTAACTACTTACACAGTCTACTTTTAAAAAGGATATGGACACGGTGCATATACTGTGATACTACACTGGTATCTTCTTTTAGCCCTAAATCTAGTTTTCCCTTCTTTACCCTTGCTACTGCCCACATTTTTTTGCCCCTTTAAAGTCATGACCTGACCACTGAATTTGTGAAATCTCCTAGACTTGTTAAAAGCAAAAGTCCAACTCCCCTGTGACAACAGTCTTCCCTATGACAGCTCTCCGCAATTAAATAGTCTTTGTAAGCAAGTTCAGTGATTCTAGACTTTGGAACTTTCTAAGAGTAAAACATATCTTCGGAGAAGAGTTCTTTGAACTTTGATAAAGCATTCGCCCCATTAGTTAACAAAACTGAGAAGATATCTTAAATATATGATGTGCGAAATGCACAGCCAGACTACGCATAAGAGCCAAACATCTCAAATTACAGCATACACTTGGAGGAAGGTTTATCAAAGATTCAATTTTTTTAAAGCCTCTTTTTTTTTTTTTTAACTTTAGATAAAACAACAGAATATGAATATCTACTTAACTGGGCCATATAAACTACAATACAGCACACTACTTTGAATGCAGATCAGAGAGTAAGGACTTGTTCCTAAGTGAGGAACTGCACTCTCATCTTCTTCCTCCAGGTAGTATGACCTCCTTTGTATGAGAAAGTGAACAAAGGTACTACTGTCAGTGTGTATATGTGCATTAAACATTAATAAAGTTTAACTTTTAAAATATTTTTAAGTTTGAAGTAATTTCAAACTGCAATAAAATTTCAAAAATATCAGTTTGGAAAGTTATTGTATATCCTTCTCCTGCTTTTGTCCTAATGTTAAAATCCTATATATCTACAGTAAAATCACAAAAACCAGTGTAATACTATTAACTAAACTACAAACCTTATTTGAAATTCATATTTTCCACTATGTCCTCCTTCTGTTCCAGAAGCCAATCCAGAATCTCACACAGCATTTAGTTGTCACACTTCTTAATCTCAGTGAAATCAGTGAAATTCTCAGTCTTTCCTTATCTTTTATGACCTTGACATTTTTGATGAGTGATAGTTAGTTATGTGGTAAAATGTCACTCAATTTATCTGTTTTCTCATCATCAGTTTGAGGTAATGAATTCTGGACACAAATACACTAAGTGATATTCTTTCTCAGTGCATCTTGATCACTTGGTTAACTCGTTGAGTGCTCTACTGCAAAGTTAGTATTTCTCTCTTGGTAATTAGTATCTTGGGAGAAACACTTTTAGACTATGCAAATATTCTGCTTCTCATCAAACTTTGGCCCACTGATTTTAGCACTCATGGGTGGATGCCACCATTACTACTGTGGTGTTTTAAGGGTGATTTTTATTTCCCTTATTCTTTCTACTTTTTTATATTGGAATTCTGTAATTAACCACTGTCCCTTCTTTCTCAATGATTTATTTATTTATCTAAAACAGTATGGCAACATGGATATTTATTTTATTCTATTGATTATAATCTATACTGTTATAACTCTTGCTATGTATTTTGTTCCTCAAATTGCTGCAACTTTGGCTTTCAGAAACTCTTTCAGGTTGGTTCCTGTGTCTCCATTTTGTTGAACACTTTCTTACTTTACGGAAACAAAATGCTCTAAAGTCATCTTGTATTTTCTTAGCCCCAGTCATGGAAACAATCACTTCTCCAAGGAGTTTTTGGTTCCTTTTATTGGAGAATCTTTATTTTACAAAGGATGTGTATCTATGTAAACAGAAGCCTTGCTCTTCAGTGGGTTATCTATCTAATGTACATATAACCCTTCACTGACTACTTCACTGTCTACATGCACACTATTGTAGAGAGCACTTCAGACTAGGTGGTTTATAAACAGTAGAAATTTGTTTCTTACAGCTCTGGAGGCTGGGCAGTCCACAGACAAAATTACAAAACAGTGTGAGCACATTAATGATATATACATAATACACAATTAGCCAATACCAAATAAGCGACATTCAGAAAGTTGTCAGCCATGGAGGTTCCAGAGTGCCTTAGAGATTTAGGTAATTCTTGAACAGAATGGTAACTATATAGTATTAAATGGGGAGGGGGACTCATACATTAGAGAACACTTAACAAAGTACTGTTTCTACAAAAATTACATTTATGAAAACAACAAGCGAACAGACATTGAAAATATCACAGTAGAATGATTTTGAAGTATTTCTTCTTTTTCTATTGTCTATAAGATTTGGCATGATCTATTTTTTGAAATTATCTTCTATTTTTATTTATAAAAATAAATATTCTTTACTTTTTCAGACTTTGGGGGAAAAAAAAGAAGTTAACTGAATACTCCATACTGAACCTCAGAGTACAAGCATTCTATGATAGACATACTTTTATCTGACAATGTGAATGTTACTTTTTTTCATTATTATTATTATTATTATCATTGCTCAATATTTCATTCTAGGAAATCATCTGATTTCTTTTCTGAATGTACTTATCTTTGTTCATTCTTTACGAGGTTTTTGTTCTAGTCCTTATTTTAAATATTGTCATTGTTATTAAATTTTAAGCCTCTTTAATTTTGTGAAGGCAGAAAGTGGAAACCAAATAAACACATGTACGTGTATAGAGAAAATGAAAAAAAGAAAATATCACACTTAAAATTATGACCAGACAGAACTTCAACCTTTTATAAAATAGCTAAGATGGTAGACTGATTCGATGGCTAGCTTTTAAATCAATTTTTTTTACACTATAGTTTATTATGCATAAAATTATAGTATATAGAGAAAATTATCTGGAAAAAACCCCAGCTAACTCACCAACATTCCTCTCCTCTTCTCCCTTTTTATTTAAATTCAGGACCTTTGGAATATTTCACTCCTTGGCTAATTTCCTTAACCATTAAAAGTTTTCAGTTTTTAGCTCGGTGTGGAGGCTTGTCTCTATCATCTCAGAGGCTGAGGTGGGACGATCACTAGAGCCCAGGAGTTTGAGACCAGCCGGGACACACAGTGATAATCCATCTCTATAAAAATGAAAAATATTAGCTGGATGCATGGTGCACACCTGTAGAGAGGAGAAATGCTTGCGCTCAGAAGTTTAAAAAACAGTTTTCTTTTTTCCCTTAAAAGGCCCTGAACTTTAGATTCTAGTACCACCTAATTCAGCACATTAGCCTATCTTAAATTTGCAGGCAGATTACAATCAAATGAAATTCTTCCAGTTAGAAATCCAGAGGAAGCATACTTTTAAAAATTGAGGTTTAAAATTTTAAAAAAAGAATATTAGAGTTTTAGATGTATTATTTTTGAGAGAATGGAAAATTTCTCTATTTATGCTTTGATAAACTACATCCTATAAAAAAGCAAAGTGAAAGAATGCCACTTTACTTTACTTTTTAGGTACATAACGACAGAAATAACTACTGTTTCTAACATACATGCTATAAACATTGTGGTTTAATTTAAAATATTTAAAATATCATGAAGAACTCAAAAACCTAAAAAAACAAAATTTAAAAAGATATAAGAGGCTGAACATGATGGCTCACACCTGTAAATCCCAGCACTCCCCTGGGAGGCCAAGGAAGGTAAGATTGCTTAAGCTCAGGTGTTCAAGACCAGCTCATCTCTAAAACTAGCCAGGCATTTTGTGGTGGGCACCTGTAGTCCCAGCTGAGGCAAGAGGACCACTGAGCCAGAGTTTGAGGTTGTTGAGCTATGATGCCATCGCACTCTACAGAAGGCAACAAAGTTGAGACTCTGTCTACCCCCACCCCCTAAAAAACAAAGAAGTAAAAGAAAAATCAGAGAAAAGTAGATCTCAAAGACACGTGGATTTCCCACGAAGTTTAAAAATACCAAACTCTTTATATTCACAGCATCTTCTAACACACACACAAATTTTGTAGTAGAACTAAATAAATGCATAAACACCAGTTACCATTAAGTTACCATTAAAACAATGGCAGCGCCTCTGGCTCAGTGAGTAGGGCACCGGCCTCATAAACCGAGGCCCTGGCCAAACTGCAACAAAAAATAGCCGGTCATTGGGGCGGGCACCTGTAGTCCTAGATACTTGGGAGGCTGAGGCAAGAGAATCATCTAAGCCCAAGAGCTGGAGGTTGCGGTGAGCTGTGATGCCACAGCACTCTACTGAGGGCAACAAAATGAGACTCTGTCTCAAAACAAACAAACAAACAACAACAACAACAAAAATAAAAGAAACAAAGCCAGCCCAGCATGGTAGTACATGCCTATGATTGCAGCTGTTTGGGAGACTAAGGCAGGAGGAGCACTAGAGCCCAGGAGTTTGACAAAACCTGCAGAAACACATTACAGTAGAACCTCTCTCTGTAAGGTGACCACCCAAGGACCGTAACAAATTGGTCAACATACAGAGGTGGTCAACATAAGGAAGTAGGCCTACTGTACTGAAACATATATGTGGTTCACGCCCAGTCTATGAAATTTAGGTCACCTTAAGTAAGTGGTCAACTATGGAGGTTAGAATGTATTTCACAGAGCAAAACTTAAGACATCTGATAAACGCTGACCAGGAAACTGCTCTTGAATCCTCTTTTGAGTAGGCATTTCCTTTATTTGCTTGGCCATCAGCAATATTTCTGAACTTTATTGGTGTATATGACACTTGTTAAGCTGCCTGAACCATGTTATTCCCATAACCACAGACATGCATATATTGTGCCTAATCATGCTTATTTTTAAAATATTCTGTTTTCCCATCACTTACACCTAAAATGCATAATTTAACTTCATGTAAATTGAGAAGCAAGTATATATCACAAATTGAAGAGTATCTTATGTTTTGATATATTTGATTAAAATTTCATTCAAAACATAAATGTTTACAAACAAGAAAGTGAATATATCAATATTAACACATTCCTTATATGTAAGATATTCAAAATATACTAAGATCAATATTCCTAAGGGACTATAACATAACAATATCTAAAGTTGACAATGATAATTCTATAGTCAAAATTTTCCTTAAAAATCCCTTAAATTGCTCACAGGAACAATCTATATCTTTTAAAGTCCACAACCTCATATATTATTGCATATTATAAAGCACTTATCTTTACACATGGTAATTATACTCTTATTGCAGAGATGCTCATATACATAGTACATGAGGCATGTAAAAACTAACAGAATACATTACGAAGAAAAGGGAATCCTTGTATACTGTTCATAGGAATGTAAATTAGTACAGCCATAATGGAAAACTACATAGAGGTTCCTCAAAAAACTAAAAATAGAATTACCACATGATCCAGCAATTCCACTTCTGGGTATTTATCCAAAAGATTTCAAATCAACTTGGTGAAAACATGTCTGCACTTCCAGGTTCACTGTAGCATTATCCACAGTAGCCAAGTTAGGGAACAATAGACAAATATGCATGGAGATGCACGCGCGCGCACACACACACACGCACACACATACATACTCTCTCTCTCTCTCTCACACATGCAATGGAGTACTATTCAGCCTTACACAAGGAAATTTGTTTTGCAACAATGTGTAGAGAACTAGGGGACATTACGTGAAATAAAATAAGTCAGTCACAGAAAGAAAAATACCAGATGTTCTCACTTATATGTGAAATCTAAAATAACCAAATTTACAGAAGTAGAAAGTAGAATAATAGTTACAGAGGCTGGGCGGGTGGGAGAACTGGAAAGATGATGGTAAAGGGTTCATAATCTCACTTATTAAGAATATGGTTTCAAGTTTTTTTGAGAGATCTACTGTACAGTATGGTGAATACAGTTAATAATACAGTATTATATGTTTCAAAATTGCTAAGAGTAGATTCCTAATGTTTTCACCACAAAAATGTTGAGTATCTGAAGCAATGAATTTGTTAACTAGCTTGATTTAATTATCTACATTGTATTCAGAAATCATAACATCACTTTGTACCACATAAATTATAAGTTAACCAATTTGAAGTAAATTTTTTAAAAAAATAATAGCAAATTCACACATCCCTCATACATAGTCCCTATAAGGTACATTCTGACCAAGCAGAGCAGATGCCCACATGACATGGATTTTTATTGTTTATTAAACTGTTTTTGACAGAGCAAATAAAATTCATGTTCCATTCTGCATATACAATGTGTTACAGGAAATCTAGAAGGAAAACTTATTTTTGCCTGGAAGTAATGGGAAAAAAAAAACAAGAAAGCGATCAGAGAAAATGAAACATTTCTTCCTTGAAATATGATGTAGGGCTCATCAAGCAAAGAAACAGGAAGGAGCAAATACACTGAAGTCATTCTAAGTATAATGAGATTTCGGTGGGCCTCCTCTGTTGATACTAAACAACAGGGGGAAGCCAAAGGTTTTCTGAGTAAGAGGTTAATGGCTTTTTAAAAAGAAAGTTAGTGACGAGACAAATATGTGGAAGGCTATGATAAAGCTAAGAAAATATGACCAACTGCATAGTCAATAAAATAATCAGTATTTCCAAAGTAGAATGAGGTTGAATGCATCTAGTAAATTCAGTAACTCAACAAGGATTTTAGCGTGAAGTTTTTAGTGAAGGTTACTGGGAATATAGGTTATTTATGTAAGGAAGCTAGGTCACAGAGTAGGGTTTTTAAACTTCTCATTTTTGGGGGAATAGGAACGGAAAAATTAATTCAACATTTATTGAGCATAAATTTGTGCGCTACGTGCTACAATAATGATCAAATAAAATCCAGTCTGCCCTCTGCTTACAGTTTGACAAAGGAGAGAGACAAGTTCCCATAAAACACATCAGAGTGAAAAATATTATGCTACCACAGTAGCTCATAGGAGAGGAATCTAGCTGCTTGGCAAAGGGGAATAGAGGAGTGGAAGTCAAAAAATAAAAAACCCAGTAACATTCAATGTCATACATGCACATTACCGCCTCTGAAATTCTTGTGGGCCATACCTGGAAGTGGATAACCCAGAGAATAGAAACATGAACCTAAAAAATCAGGACTAGCCAGGAATATGATGAGCCTGAAAAATCAGGACTAGCAACACAGATTTTCTATCAATGGAATGTGAGGGCTTGAAATTACAGAAGTTGGGTGAGACTGTCTAGAGAATGCATAAAATTAAATGGAGGCTAAGAATTGAACCTTAAGCAAGAACAGCATTTCAAAGATGAAACAAACAACAAGAAAAAAAAGAAAAAAACCACCTTACTTCCTCTTACACCACCCTCCTCATATTAAAGAAAAAAAATGGAGGCGAAGAAAAGGGAAACAATGTTAGGGCAGTGAAGAGAGAACTGACCAAACAAAGTGTCCAAGGAGGAGTGGTCAACAAAGTCAAACACTGCAGGGTCTAAGCGGCTTAAGGGCTGAGGAGGTATTATGGTTTTGGGTGAATTAAGGAGTAGAATGCATGTCTGTTTTTTTGTTTTTGTTTGTTTTACACTTGATGTCAAGCATCCAAATCTCCTATTTTAACCACTCTAATCTTTTTTTTCCCCCAAGAATTTAGCTAGTAGGTAGAAAGTATTAGTAAAAAAAAAAAAAAAAAAAAAAAAAAAAAAATATATATATATATATATATATATCTATACAACTTTACCAGATAATTCTAGAATCTTATACTTTTGATCTACCTGGTCTGCTTGGGCATATTCATTTTCTAGGGAGCTATTCCCATCTTTGATTACCTGTACGAAAGATGTGTCAGAGATTAGTTCCAACCTTTCTCTCTCTGTTCTAATGGTGCTAAAGTTGGACAAGCAAATGTCTTAGATTTGGCCAACAGAACGATTCCTCTAAGGAACTGAAAAAACAAATACGTTAGGGAAGCATAAACCTCAGTGCATATAAGACATGTTTCTTATATGTCCTTAGCTGTCCAAGGTATCCTTAGCTGTGGTTCCTCTGTATTCCTAGGTTCCTTATAATTTGCAGAACTTGGTCCTCTAACCTGTTGATAATTTTAAGTGCCTTCAATACTTAGTAGTCTCCCAATAACACCCCCTTTTCTTTAACACAGCTAAAGTTAGTAACTTTGACTAAAGAACTCTGACAGAGGAGCCATCCATTTCCTTTGCTTTCTTCTACTGGGGAAATTCAGCTTAACTGTTTACCTCTATTGTAAAGCATAAACTGACAACAATATATTGTTTATTTTCTTCCCAGCCCTCCCTTCAAATAATTATTTGTACCTTTTTTGGTATTAAAAATTCCGTAAAAATTTCTTAAACTCTTAAAACAAATCTCAATCACCGTGTATTATTGTGTAACTTAGGTGAAGAAGGCAATGATGGTGAAGAGCTGAGTTTTAAAGGAATTCCAGAATGGTTCAAGAAATTTAAAAATTGTGCGAACAATATAATTTGCAGATCACAATTAACTAAGCAGTTTCTGCTGATAGTGAGGCCCCTTAGTGAGTACTCTTTGGTGAATTTTAAAAACTACAGTATTGACAAATGTGTTTAAACCACTCTATACATTTTCAATTTTGATGGAGCAGAGATTTTACCAGGAGAAAATGCCACCTCAAATGGTTTTTAACACATGAAAGAACAATACTAGAACATCAGGATGTCCAAAGAAAGCTCAAAAGTGCTTTTTAAGTGGAAACTGTGAAGATTTTACTAAAACCTTTGTTGGTGTACCAATTCAAAAACTCCAGAGCCCTTAAGGCAATGCTAAAGAGTGGAATTTTTTTTATGATGTTCAAATCACAAAGATTGGGTATAAAGAAGGTATTCATAATGTTGTGTGGAATTATCCTTCAGGAGTCATCAAAGAACATATTAAGAAAGAAAATCTTCCCAACAAGGCTATTCTGACAATAGACAGTGCTTAAGTACATCTCTTTCTAGTTAATGTTGCTTTTGAAGATAATCTTTAAACGATCTTTTTACGTACCAATTAAATGTCTTTAATGTAGTCTATTGGCAAAGATGTCACACACTTCAAAGCACATCAATGAGAAATATCTGATGTGAGGTGCTAATACAACTGATACTTCTTTAATTCAAGACTTATGAGTTTGATAAGATGATACTATAGGTCAATCAGGGTTGGAGAAAAGCATCAGACTATGAACAACTCTTACTAAAAGAGGCTGAATTCAATAAAGTAGAGAGAAAATGTTAAAGTATCATAAACGTCACAACTAAGAAGAGTTTTTAACTTAATGTCTATTGTGAGGTAAAGATAAAGGAGTCACAGATACTTGACACCAAATCTTTAAAAATATATTAGATCATGCAGGGTAAAATGTTGTTACAACTGAGTTTGATCATGAAATGGGAAGACTCATCGTATTAAAAAATGAAACTACAAGCAGATTCTTGGATGATCAGAAGCTAAAAAATTAAACTGCAAGGGAAGGAAATTTTAAAAGTTCATTTATTAAGTCTTTTTTTCATCCTATGGCATTGTCTATGGCTTCAACTGATGGTTTAGAGCTAATTCCTGGGATTCAGACACAGAAGAACCTCAGGAGTTTACTATTTCACTGTTTCACCACTTCATTTTGGCTTGGCTTAACTCATAAATGAATAGCAATAGGAAGTAAAACCTCTATTACTTTTTGTACCAAATTTCACTCAAGAGACTCCATAATCCATTTATTACATATTTTTAAATGCCTTGTTTATTTTGCTAAGTACTATTGGTGATCATTCGTTATCCAACATCGTTTCATTATTTGTTTCCATTATCATGCATATTCCTTGGTCAAATTATTTACCAGTACCTACTATTTGTTTGAATGTAAGGAAACAGAGACAAATTATCTCTAAATCCATTGCCTATTTAAAGTGCTATAATTTCAGATTGGTCTTTAAAGGAAAACAAATATTCTATAAAACTAAAGAATGGGATTGGCAGTCAGCTACTATGTGACCAATCCATAACTTTTCAAAATTGCTATTATTTTAAAATTCTTAAAATATATTTCTTTTAAGATCTCTGTAACTTGCTACCTCACCTCTTTTGCATCTTTACTCAAATGTCACCTGTCATTTATAAAAATGTGATTACCGCCTCCATTCTCTCTCCTCCTCTCTCTGCTTTCAGTCTCCACAGCACTTATTTGTATATACTCATGTATATCCAACATGTGACATTTGTAGGTGTGTATACATGCAATCAACCACAAAAATTTACTTTTTAAATTATCTGTCTCCTTCCGATAGAACATCAAAGTACGTAAGGACAAGGATGTTTTCTGTCTTTTATTCACTGAAGAGTACCTGGCATGTAGTAAGATCTCAGTAGATCTTTGTGGAATTAATAAACTAGTCAAAGACCAGAAATATGTTTTATAAAACCCAACATGTTAGTAGGGCTTAGGGGGAAGTCAAGCTTAGGGAAAAGAAAGAACTATTTTGTAGCATTCTATAAAAGAATACACAAACAATGACAAAGCTGGTGAGTTCATGCGTTACTGAAATAGAAAAATATTGTTTAAAAAGGTTTTAAAAATTATAAGTTAAATATTAGTGATAGCACATATTGGTTCTTTGGTTTCTTCCACATAAAAGTGCTTCTTCCTATTTAGTATTTACAGAATACATAGAATGTGAGGGTGGCACCTGTAGCTCAAAGGAGTAGGGCGCCTGCCCCATATGCCAGAGGTGGTAGGTTCAAACTCAGCCCTGGCCAAAAACTGCAAAAAAAAAAAAAAAAACCAGAATACATAGATTGTTACAGGCTAATTACACTTTCTCCCATATCAGAAACAGAGCACAGAAAAGAATTACCCAAAGACAAATGGAAATTTCAAATATAGGGTCTCAAATAGAATTATACCTCTTTTAACAATTAGGTCAGCAATTTTCCCTTTTACCCACTAGACTATACTTTCTCAAATGAATTAGAATTAGACAAACTCCCGAAGAATTATACAAAGATAAACAAAAGAGTCATTTCTTCCCCCAAATTCAAAACACTTCTTCAAAAGAATATTTGGGATGTGTAAAGCCAACGAAAAAATGATTCAGTGACTAAATGTTTCCAAAAGGAATTTAGAATTCTGGGATGATTCCAAAAATATCTTAGAATATTAGCACCTGCTTGCTATCTGCAAGGACTTACTAAAGATGTTTTCCTAGAGGCCTAGCATATTGTTCTGTGAGTCTTTTTAAAGTTGTAGAGAGGCTTTTGATTTTTAAAATATTTATATTCTAAAAGGTTTATGTACTCAATTAATTTACTGAGTATTACTTATACCAGGTACTACTTTAGGTTGTAACGATGTAGCAAAACAAAATCTGTGCCCAAATTGTTCTTATATTCTAGAAGTAGCAAATAAACAGATTTTAAAAGAAGGGTCAGGAAGACTCTAAAAAAAAAATAGAATAATGCAAAAGAGAATGACTAAGATGATTTATCGTAAATAGAGTGGTCAGGAAAGTGCAAGGGATAATATCTGATGATATGAAGAGTGAACAATGAATACAGAAATCCAGAAAGAGGTAACAGTAAGTATGAAGACACTGATATGAAAATAAGAGTAACACACTTGAAGAAAAGCAAAAGGCCAGTAAGTCTTCAACAGACTTAAACAAAAGGCACTGTGGTCCAAAAGGCAGTGGAACCAGAGTTCTTAGTAGATTTTATAATAGACAACACCATTAAAAGGTTTTAGGGGCTCGGCGCCTGTGGCTCAAGTGGCTAAGGCACCAGCCAGATACACCTAAGGTGGCGGGTTTGAATCCAGCCTGGGCCCGCCAAACAACAATGATGGCTGCAACCAAAAAATAGCCAGGCGTTGTGGCGGGCACCTGTGGTCCCAGCTACTTGGGAGGCAGAGGCAGGAGACTTGCTTGAACCCAGGAGTTGGAGGTTGCTGTGAGCTGTGATGCCATAGCACTCTACCCAGGGTGACAGCTTGAGGCTCTGTCTCAAAAGAAAGGTTTTAGGTATTGGGATAATGATCACATTTGGGCTTTAGAAACATCATATTTCTAACTGTGTGAAAAAGTTAACTGGTGAAAAAGAGGAGAAGTAGGAGGAAACAAACCAGCTGGGAGGCTCGGATGTTCAGGAGTAGAAGCCAGATTTAACAGGCCTTGGATTGGGATGGTAGCAATGAAAATAGCAAGACAGGGTCAGATTTAGGATAGATTTGAAAGTGGAGAAACTGTAATAGGTTGAATGTCAGGTATAAAAAACACAGAGAAGTCAAGAAAGACTCTTAGCTTTCGGGCCTGACCAACTGGGTCAAGAGTGATACCTTTTACCAAGATGGGAAAGGTTGGGAAAGTGAAATAGATTAAAATTAAGTGTTTCATAGGTCATTCTGAGATGCCTACTGGGCATTGTGGTGAAGAATATTAAGTAGGCAGTTAGATAAAAGAAGGTAAAACTGGAGGAAAGGTCAGGATTAGATTTAATATTTATGTACGATTGGCACACACATGATAATTATAGCCATAGGAATGAAAGAAGCCATCAAGTGAGTGAAGATATATCAACAAGAGAAGATGGCTGAGGACTAACTCCTGGGGCTCTTCAATATTTATAGGTCAAGAAGAGAAACAGCAAGGAACATGAGAAAGAAGCAATTTGTGAGAAATGTAAGAAAATGAGAAGGGTATAATTTCCTAGAAACCAAAGTAAAAAAAGTGATTAACTCTCTTAAATGATGCTGAAAGGCCAAATAAGATGTGAACTGATGGGCACTCCTCTGAATAGGACAAAATAGAATTATCAATGAAATTGAAGAAATAACTTGAGTAGAGTGTTGGAAAGAACGTCTAATTAGTATGGATAAGTGGAAATGGTAAAAGCACAGACAATAATGTATATTAAACATCTACTGTGGTCCCTGAGATATATTAGTTAACAAAAATTCAAAAATCCAGTCTCTCATCGTGCTTATATTCTAACAGACGGAAACAGATAGCAAACAATAAGTAAAATGTTTAAGTAAACAATTTACCATGTTAGAAGGTTACTGTGCTACAAAAAAGGAAGATTTTTAGTTGTTGGAGGTTTAAAGAAAGAGAAACAAAACAATTACCTACAAGAAAGTAAACTAACTAGATAATTGAGACTTAGAAAACACGCTTGGGTGCTCTACTCTCCTCAAGCTCAGCAAGTGTGTAATAAATGGGAAATGAATTCAAACGCAGATAAGGTTCTAAGAGGCAAATATGACAAAGGGAGCAAGAGGGAAGGGAGTTAAGATTTTTATATGAAAAATAATCACAACAGTTAATGACTGTATCTGACCTGAGTAAAGAGAAAAGTGAAGTTATGAGAAGACAATGAACAAAAAAAAAAAAGCAATGTGGTCAACAGAATGAAGGCAGCAATGAGGTTAAAAAAGATAGATAGATAGATAGATACCTGCACAAATAATCCCATTAACAAGTGAGCAAAGGATCTAAATAGCTACTTCTCATAAGGAGACAAATGGCCAAGAAGAATAAGAAAAAAAATTCTCAACATCACTAATAATCACAAAAATGCAAATCAAAATCACAATGAGGTATCATCTCACCCGAGTCAGAATGGCCACTATCAAAACTACAAGAAATAACAAATGTTGTCTTGGATGTGGATAAAGGGAACTCTTATATTGGTGGAAGGAATGTATGGTGGTTTCTCAAGAAAACCATCCAGTAATCCCAAAAGAAAGGTATTAAAAGGATACCTGCAACCCTGCGTTGACTACAACAGTATTCACAGTAGTCAAGATATAAAATGTTCACCAACGGATAGATGGATAAAGAAAATTATATGTACATATAAACACACACACAAACACACACACAGAATACTATTCAGCCATAAAAAAGAAGGAAATCTAGTCATTTGCAGCAAAATGGACAGAACTGCAGTTCATTACGTTAAGTGAAATTAGCCAGCCAAAGAAAAGTATCACATGTTTTCTCTCATACATGGGAGCTAAAAAAGATGATTTCATGGAGGTAGAGAGTAGAATGATAGTTTACAGAGGCTAAGGAGGGGAAGGAGACAAAGAGAGGTTGGTCAATGAGTACAAACATACAATTAGATAGAAGGAATAAGTCCCTTGTGCTTGGTAGTACAGAATGATAACTACAGCTAACAACAATACATTGTACTTTTAAATAATCAGAAGGGAAAATATAAAATGTTGCCAACACAAAGAAATGATAAATGTTTGAAGTGATGGATGTTTTAAATACCCTGATTTGATCATTATGCTATGTTTGATCAAAACATTACCTGTACCCCACAATATGTACAAATATTACAAATCAAAAAGTATAAGTATTGGACTGAAAATATCGAAATATGATGATAGTCAGAAAAGGAGATAGCTGAAAATAGACTTGGGAGTTAGTAAAAGCGTACAATTGTGGGAAAAGGTGGCTAGAGTAGAATGAAAGACAGATCACTGGAAATAAAGAGATCAAGTAACTGAGTGGACGGAGTACTGGATGTAACAGTTACACAGAATTTGAAGTCACCGTAAGCTATGATGGGAACAATATTTGGGAGAAACAAAATGAAAAGGCTGGCAGAGATTTGCAACATGATAGTACATCTGGATTGATGCACATGTGTTTCAAATGAGTTCAAAGTTTTGATAGAATATGGCACATAAATTATAAGAAAACTATTAAGATCTTTGAGGTTGGTTTGGCGCCTGTAGCACAGTAGTTATGGTGCCAGTCACATACACCCAGGCTGGCGGGTTCGAACCTGGACTGGGTCAGCTAGGCAACAATGACAACTGCAACAAAAAATAGCCAGGCATTGTGGCGGGTACCTGTAGCCCCAGCTACTTGGGAGGCTGAGGCAAAAGAATTGCTTAAGCCCAAGAGTTTGAGGTTGCTGTGAGCTGTGATGCCACAGCACTCTACCCAGGGCAACATAGTGAGACTCTGTCTCAAAAAGAAAAGAAAAAAGAAAAAAAGATCTTTAAGGTTGCTTACCAGTTTTATCATCCCCGTATTATGTGAAGAATTAAAAACAACCAGCAAGTGAGAAGGTTACAAAAAGCATCCTTTATGAACAAATACATTTCAATTATAGCAATAAAGCAAAGGAAATGCTGAGAGAACAGACAAGTTCCAGGGGACACAGAAGAAAGAATTTAGGTGCTTATCAAAAGAAGACTGGGTCAAATTAGGGAATAAAAAAGGCATAGGGAAATAAGAATCTGGGTGATGATGAATAACCCGGTAGGTTTCCTTTAATTCTTTCTATGGATGGTCAAAGAGTGATTTTATTAGAAATGCCAAAATTATTAAATTCAATTCCAATTTTAAGTGCTTTCTTAGAATTTGATTAATATCCTACAAGTACTTGGTAAGAAAAGAAGTAAAAACCTTCATGAACACCTCGGAATGCAGCTCATAATGGTGTGTGAATTATTTTATGGTGAGTTCCAAAAGGGCAAACCATGTAAGATAAATCCAAAGAATGACCAAAATGACATCATGATGAAATACCTAGATAAGAACCACTTAAGGCCTGAATGAATCATGTCAAATTCACATCGTCACTCAAGGAAGCTTGCATTTGGGGAAAAGCAATCTAAAAAGTTAACACTGCCTGTTCCTAAGAAATCAAAAATTTTATCGTTGGCCAGAACCCAATTGGTTATTGAACTGTAAGAGTATTTATTTCATGCTGTAACATTTATACATTAAGAGTTTGAATAAAACTTGAATTCAGAAAAGGCACGGAAAACTTTATATATAAAACCTAGCTATTGACTGACTTAAGGGAAATGGGTTTCAACTGACTGCATCAAATCCACCATGGAGTCTTTAGGGGGAAACAACAACAACAACAAACCCCAACACACCAGAAAAGTAGTCACATGACTGCTAAACATGTATGTGGGTAAAATGCAAAGCAAAAAAAAAAAAATGCTATATTTTGATGAAGGATGGTTTCACTTTATTGTACATTTAGCAGTATGATTAATTTAGCTGCTATGTGTAATTAATGAAGTCCAGCAGTCTTTAATTAAAAATAAAACATCAGATATCTTCTTGAATAATAAGCTAGTGAATTACATACTTCAGGTGATCAGGGAATGTAAAGTAAAAAGCCAAAATGGTTTACATTTCACAGACACGGCTTCGGATAGAGCATTTTCTACATGCTTGAGTATATCCATATTCAAAACAGACTGATATTCAAACTATACATAGTGATATCTTAAACACAAAGCAGGGAATGGTAAACTATATGTCCATGCTAAATAACTCCTTTCTTCAAATAGAACAAATGAAATACTAATAGCAAGTTTCAGAGAAACTTGAAGATGCCAGAATATAGTTTATTCTAGTATTCATTCATTCATTCAAGAAATAGGACCTTAGATACGACATATCCTGCCCTATATGCTAAGGATTCTGCAATGAACAAAACAAAGTCTCTATTATGATGGAATTTTCATTCTACTCTAGCATGGTAGTTAATTTCAAGATAACTTTTAGAAGAAATTCCATTTTGGAATATTTTTAAAAGAATACATTGAACTTGCTAAAAGCTCACCTTTGTACTAACACATCCCTCACTCTCATTCAATTTATTCAACTTGAATAAGTATTTTTGAGTAGCTCCCACTTACAAAGGATTACCCAAGCTGTACTTCGTTGAAGGGATAAGCTTTCTCCAATACGGAGAAGGTCTAATGCCAGTTGCATTCCTACAATCTATTATTAAACACTACAAGGGAACCAGTTGCTTAAATTATTCAGTTTATTTACAGGAAAAATAGAAAACTGTGAGAAATATAGAGCGCTTCTCATAGTTCATGTCTAGTCTGCCTAATTCAAATAAAACAATTCCAAACCTAGATTGTTGAATAGCAGAAAATGGGAAAAATTTTCTACTTAGTACTTGAAAGAAGCTAGGTGCTCTTTATAGAGAACACCCTTTCATTTTTTTAATTTCTTCTTGAGGATTCCAATTTTCTTAACATATAGCTAAAAGATATATGCTTTTAACTTCTTTAATCCTCACTGCCCTTACCTGTTGAAATAATAAACACTAGTAATATTCTCAATAATAGCTCACATTTATCATTAGCACATCCCCAAAAGCCCAAGTCAAGAAAAATGACAAATAAGGTACAATAAGGATATTAAATAGTTTTTTACATTAAGATGATCAACATGCATACGCTCCTCAAACTATGTAACATTTAAAGTATCGGTAATCCTACTGCCACCAATATCCAGAATTCCTAAAAATGACTGAGTATGGGAAATTTTCAAGAGACAAAGTCTTCTCTAAAAAGATGGTATATCAAAGGTATTTCCTGTCTACAAAAACCATTTTTTTACCTTTTATTTCCAAGTAAAGTTGATAGCAGAATTCAAGAAATAACAAGAAATAAAGGAGTTAAGGCCATTTAAAGGATACTATTACTATCTTCTACCATGTTTCCCCCAAAATAAGACACTGTCTTATATTTATTTTTTCTCAAGAAGACACACTAGGGCTTATTTTCAGGGGATGTCTTATTTTTATTAAGTATAATACAATAATCTACATTTATTCAAATACAGTTAAGTCATTTTCTTCTGGAACCTGATAGGGGGAGCTGACCTTGTTGGTGGGGCTGGCACTAGTGATGCATAAAGTCCTTTCTCCTAGCAGATCGCACGTGCGCAATAGGATGCCTGTGACTGTGGTTACCACACATGCACTGGCCCAAGTGCCAACGGCTCAGCTGGGAGAAAGGAGCTGTGGCAGATAAAAGGTATTCCAGGCTTCCTTACTGCTCCTCACTGAAAGCATCACCAGGTCTTATTATTAGGGTAGGGCTTATATTTAACCAATGCATAGAAATCCTGCTATGGCTTATTTTGGGGGTAGGTTTTATTTTCGGGGAAACATGGTAGCTTCATCCTGGTCAGATCATATTGGCAATCTCTAAAATAATTCTACCGAAAAAAATTTAAAAAATAAAAACAAATCCAAGTAAACAAGGAGAAAAACCTTTCTTTAATTAAGTCTGGAAAGTGATGATGAACTACAAATCAAGACATGAACAAAGACAAGACTGAAATAAAGTAAAAACACTAAGAAGAATCTTCAATTTAAAAATTGGGTGCAATCTTTCACTCGGTTTTGAAGAAAGCCAAGAAATCCTCCAATGGAGAAGTCACTAAATATCTTATACTCATCCAACCACTGACAGGAGACCTCATGGAGACAAAGGTGCTTGAATCAGCTGAAACAGTACCAAGTTTTTACTGATTACTCTTAACAGGGGAATGAAGCATAGGCTAACTCCACACTACCAAAAATTAAAGGTCATTGTTGATAATTCTAATATTACCATTATGAATAACTCAAAGGAAAATAAGACTGAGTAATGAGTTCCAACGTAAATAAAACTTACTATGTGCGTGTATATAAATGTGTATACTGCCTCCGGTTCTCTCAGTGATACAAGTCTAATAACGTAATTCTTCTTCTAAGTATAAATATACTGACAGAATGAAATCTTCTCAGTATGTTATAAAATTCCTTTAAAAAGTGTGCAAAATACTTATACTTTTTTTCTTTTTTAGAGATGGAGTCTTACTATGTTGACTACCAGGCTGGCCTCCAACTCCTGGGTTCAAGCTCCCTTCTCACCTCAGCCTCCTGAGTAGCAGGACCAGGTTATGAACAAGATAGCTTCTATAGGTCTGCTCTTAAGCTGAATCTGAATGTAAGTTAGAAAAGGTACATTTACCTATTAAATGCAACTTAGACAGATGGTTGTCTTAACATAGTTATTTATTTGTACCTCTCCGTGCATATAAATACGTAAACATTTTCAAATACAACCTTAAACAATCTTGGATGATGTAGCTGATGGTGGACTTGGAGAGGATGGGACTGGTATTAGAGAGTCAGGCTCTGATTCTGCTGCTGGAGTCAGTTTCTTGAAGTAGGCATCGAGGGAGGTTTGTACAAAGCCTTTCTTTTTCTCATCATAAATGGCCCTGTAGCATCTCAGGCTTTCAGTAACTATACGGTAAACTTTGGTGAACCTCTCTGTGTCAGGATCTTGCTCCTCTAACTTTGCCATTCCTGCTTCAATGAGGCGAAAGGCATCAGCTAACTCTTTTGTAGAAAACTTTTTCAATTTTGGAGTTTCTAGGTCCCTGTTTTCTTCCCTAAATGCTATCATCTGCTGCTCTAGTTCCATAAGGTCTTCGTTGGTTTCACCTTGAACTTTAATATTATGCAAATTTGCCCTTTCTTTAAAGCGAGTGAACCAGCCCCTACTTGCAACAAAGTCTTCACTGCAATAGCCTTCACTTGATATACGAGCAGCTTTTAAATCATTGAAAAGGCTTCGGGCCTTTTTTTGTACTAAAGAAAGACTGATAGGCATATTACGTTGATTTTGGTCTTCTATCCAAATTATCAAAAGCCTTTCCATCTCGATTATTAAACCACTGCGTTGCTTGGTAATAACTGTAGCATTCATTGGGGTATGGCCTTTCACATGCTCCATTATTCTACCTTTATCTTTTAGAATTGTTGCGATTGTTGACCGACTGTAAGCAAATGCTCTGCCAATGGATGATGGAGTTTCACCTCTCTCTGATCTCTTTATTATTTCTACTTTATTTTCCAAGGTGATGGTTTTTCTTTTCTTTACCGTATCACCAGCACTTGCATCAGATTTGTGTTTCAGAGCCATCACTGCAGGGTGAAGACAAAAATGTCACTGATTTACAAACGTGATATGACAGTGTACAGGGTTACGAGAATAACAAGAGCCAGCTCCCTGTAATGTACAGTACTACGAACCGGACCCGGAAGAAGAGACGGACACCCCTCGTCGGCATGAGTGAGCACGGTAACTTTTCAACGAGCACGGTAACTTTTTTGATGAGCACGGTAACTTTACGACGAGCGCGTGGTAACTGGAACGCTGTGTGGTACGCTTTGGCTGCGGCCCAGTGGTTGCGGACCCCCTGCTGTACAGTACTGTAATAGCCTCCATTCGTAAGTGCGAGTTGTATGTAAGCTGGATGTTTGTAACTCAGGGATTTACTGTACAGAGCATGCCACCACGCCCAGCTATAAAATATTTTTAACAGTTGTTTAGACTAAAAATTTTGAAAAAAGAATTTGTTTTAAAAGATAAAAGCAAATTTCTTAACACTTTAGTAACACACAGGAAAAGATCTTCAGTCCTTTGCACTTAAAAAAAAAACAAACACAGTTCTTAACTTAAGGCCTTTGAATTTCACTAATAATTTTTCTAATCAGAGGATTCCTGTATTTCAACATAAAAGAACTTATAGTGCTTAAGACTAAACAGAAGACTTCTTTCTCAAAGGTGAGGACTGGTTTTAACATAACTGAATAAAAAAAAAATGAAGGTTATCAATTAGAAAACATCTGGTGGCACCTAATTTCAAAGAGAAGCAAAGTAGGGTCAACAAATAAATGACAATATGGTAACGCTTACTCAATCTCTAGAAGCTGATAGAATAATCCACCCCCTTCCCCCAACATACACTGTAACTCACTCCAAAGGTCCATGTGGTAGAAATAAGACACTCTACTCCTGGAGGAAGACTCAACATCAGAAAACAAAAGAAGGTTCTTTGGGGCTTTACCCAAGTAACTTACACATAAAAACCACTTCTTCTTGATACATTCGTGTCACATAAGGGAACAAGTAAAATAAGAACTATTTGGTTTGAGTAACTTAGACAGACAAGAAGTAAAAAAGAACACCTGATTTTTTTAATTCAAATAAGTATATTCAAGCTACCAAGTAGACATTGAAATAGCAAGCCAGCGAATATACTCTAACAAGGCCCCTAAATGATTCAACTGTTACATTATTAGCGAAAGCTTTGTCGTATAATATTGTATATTCTACAATTTTTTGAATATCAAACAACTTTTGGAGTTTTGAGAACAATAATAAAACAAAGACCAGAAGCATAAAACTTTTTAAAAGGTACCTAATTAATAGACAAGGAAAATGTATGATCAAGTCAGGGAGAGATCTGAGAACAGAATGCTGAAAAGGAATGCCTACTATAAGACTACCAATAGAGTAAGTGAGAATCCTACTGTCCCTAAAAATATAAAGAAAAATCAAAGATAAAGAAATAATAAAAAATGAAGTAAAAAGATTAGCATGCAAAAAGCGTTCCTGCAGAAAAAAATTAAACATTTTAGATTTCAATTGCAAATTTTAAATGAGAAAACATACCAATATTACCTTTCTTTCGAAAGAGTGTATTTAGGTAATTTTCTGCTTGGTATTCAATCTTATCAGTGTTGGACTGGCCCTGAGATGATAGCTCCTCCGTTGGCGTTGACTGTGAAGAATCAAGAGATGGTATACAATCCTAAAAGCATAAACAAACAACAACATACAAAATCACATACGTAAACACGGAATTCCATTTAAAATGGCAAAAAGGTAATTCTCTAAATGCTCACCTATTCTTTTAAATTATATAAAACTGTACAGAGGGAACACAAAATTTGAGACAAGAGTCAGGAAAAAAAGAACTTTAGCTGTGACAGAGGGTCAAAACAGCCAATTCCTCAGCAAAACTATAATTAAAAAAAAAAAAAGGAAGAGCAGATAAAATATATTTGAAAAATTCACCACATGACACATGCTAGTAACGTAATCTTATCCAAGTTTTAACAACAAAGCAGATATGTTTACCCACTAATCTGACCAAAATTGGTATAGGTTCTCAAGTTCTCATTTCTTCTCAGCCCTCCTCACAATAGAAGAAAAGGAATCAGGACTTCCCACCATGTAAGATGCTGGTTGCATAGTTACCCTGTATTCAATAGACACTTAAATATTTCATCATTTACACAGGAGATAATTATGATATACAAAAGATTCAAGAGTAAGTGAAAGGCTAACAAATAGCACATAATCCCCTTGCTACGGATTCCTAAAAATTCAGACTATAGGGTGGTCTCAGATCAAAGCAGGCCTCCACACTCACCCTGTGTATCTATATACAAAACAGACTTGAACTGAACTTCCTGAGTCCAGGAACAGTAAGAAAGAAATGTAAAATAAATAAGCAAAAAAGATGAGTTTTCTAGGATTTTATCTGCAAGTTAAACTAAATATTGAATTGTAATATAAGACTTTAAAATATTCTTTTCATTTACCAAAGTATTTTTTTAATTCTTTTTTTTAACCAAAGTATTTAAACTTCCACTGTGAGTCACAAATTTTCAGAACAAATTAGATTAAAAAAAAACAAAAAAAATGTGTTACAATTGTGCATTAGTTTAAAAATAATTTCATAGCACTAAAACTTACACTGACTGCTTCTCTCTGTAGGTTACAAAATGAACATTTTTCATCCATAGACCAGTCAGTCAGCTCTTCTGGTTCACAGTCTTTAAAAGAGGGAAAAAATTCATTAAATACACTAACTTTTATTAAAACAAATAAAATTACCACTCTCCACAGCAATGACTCGTATAAAAAACCAAAAAAAAACCCAAAAAACTGACTACTAAACAATAAGGGGAGAAGGACTAACCTTAAAATTAAACTGATGATAGCTATAAGGAAATAAACAGAGAAAGCTGTAAGGAGAGTAACTTTGCACTATTAGGGGACAAAACAGCAAGAACAATGAGCTGTTTCTAAATTAATAATTTTCTAATAGGGATCAATTATCTAACCTCCTGAAAGATTCAATTTATCATTGTCCATTAATTTTGTTTTTATTTTAACTATGAAAGAAATCATAACAAAGGGGGAAGGTATGGAAAGGAAAGGAATAAATTTTGCATACCATGAAAGCCAACACAAAAGAATGAAGAAAGCATCAGAAAAGCTCATAGATCTTTTAAAAATTAAATTTTGCCCAAGAAAACCAGTAGAAATCCATAGCTGAAAAGTCAGATTAGATTTCTGTTACATCGTCCAAAGACTTTGTTGGAAAGGTTAAACTAAAAATCAGGTAAGCAAATAAGATATATTATTCAATACAAGAGATGGATTTTGTTTTCAGGAGAAAATGCCTTATAATCCAACTGTTGTAATATATTAGAGAATTTCTAGAAAAAAAAATTTCTACTGAAGGAATATTATGAAGTTATAATGAAATTGTCATCCTAACTATATTTGATACAGGCAAGTGATTCCTGAACTTAACCCTTGCAGTAGAAAATCCCTCTGATTTCTTTCCCGGAACAATCCCTACATAAAAAACTCCAAACATAAAATCATTATCATCTGAGGCAGCTAATCTGTCACTAATGTGAAAAACACTGCCACAATAATTTTCTCTTGTACTTTTGAAATGCATAATAAATCTGAATACATCATATCTCTGTTAAAGTACACAGAAAGTTTATCTTTCCTGGAATTATAGTGAATAACTACTAGTAGTTAGGGTCAGCCATTGGGACCCCCCAAATCAAGTCAGATATCAAGATCAGAATAGACAGTAACACAGTTTGTTGAAATATAAACAGTGTAATAATACCTCCCTTTAACTTGTTCAGTGGTACACAAATATACACAGTGCTAAATATTCACACAAGCTTGAAACGGGAACATTAAGGGCAATATAGAGTACTGAAAAGGGTAAGTGAATTTGAAGCCTCTGAAAATCTGGGATGGAATACTACTTATTAGTTGTAACCTTTTCAAGCTACAAAGTTTTTTGTCTTAATTACCTCAAGTAAAATAAGGATCACATCACCTAAATACTGTTTCACTGTACATGTATTTAATAAAGTTAATTTGTAGAATACAGATTTTAATTTAATTTTAATTTGCAGAAGATAATTTTAATTAAATATATGCTTAAGAATATTGGTTAAAAATCTGACTAATCAAAAAAGTTTAAGCAATCTATACAATTAAGAAGCTAGTCCTTAAAGAACTGTAGTTATGTAGGCTTATGTTGTTTTCAACTTTTTACCCCTGGCTAAAAGAATCACATACACATACTCCTGAGTATAATCTCATTCAGGGCATCTTACTAGGGAAGCAGAGCTCTCTAATTCAATGGGATGAATGAAGCCCTTGTGGAGAAGATGTTAATCCCATCCAAAGCGGAGTCCAGCTGGACCAGACCACCCATAACTGTACAAAAGATTTTGGAGCTGTCTGTCATGCGGCATGATCATTGCAAAGATATGATTCATATGCCAACAATAATATTATTTTTATAGGTCAAGAAAATATTACTGCCTTTTTGTTTTAACCATGGCCTTATGAAAGGATTTTCAAAAAATAGTTGGTTGACCTAGAGAAGAGGTTTTAAAAAATGGTAGTAAGGTTTCAAGAAATTTCATTGAGAAATATGTTGACTCAAGTGACAACTCTAGATTAACTGTTACTTGTAAGACAAAAATCAAAGCATGCTGAAATTATGTCACTTATTTTAGTTATTTTAGGAGGAATTCTTCAAGAAAACCTTGATCAAATCAAATGCCTAGACAAATAAATGACATGGATTAATCAACTGAATAAATAATGGCCATTAAGTTTTACAGAACTAAAATGTATAGTATTTCTATTACTTATTTTAGTTATTTTAGTAGGAATTCTTCAAGAAAACCTTGATCAAATCAAATGCCTAGACTAATAAATGACACGGATTAATCAACTGAATAAATAATGGCCATTAAGTTTTACAGAGCTAAATGTATAGTATTTCTATTACTTAGAAATATGTAATAACTACCCTTTCTGCATTAACTTTGAATTTTGAGTCCAAATGAATGATGACAGAATGTATTTTTTCTGCATGGGAAAACAGATTTTGAAAAATCAACTCTAGTTCAGATGTCCCTTCTCCCCAGGTAATCTTTTCATGTCACTAAAGATACTTCTCTTTAAAAGAAGTTAGCTCTCTTTTTGGAACTTTAATATGCAAAGATATAAGCTCAAAAAGTGCTGATTATATACCTTACAGAAACAGCATTATCAATAAAGGGCAACAACATAATAAAAACTGAAAGTAAATGAATGACAAAGGTCAACCTTCCACCATAGATGTATGTACTCCTGTAGTAAAAAGTCTGGCTACAATCATTTTGCCTAATCTAGACTCTAACATCAGAGAACTTTTGTGCTGAACCATCGGCTTTTCTACATAGTAGACGTCATCTCAGGCAAGCTAATTTCTCTGAGTTTCAGTTTCCTTGTTTGTAAAATAAAGAGAATAACAATTGCATAGTAAGACTGTAGTAAAAAATTAAAACAAGTTAAATAAACAAGTTAAACACCTAACAAGTTAAATAAATAGTAATTTCATTTTCTTCTAAATAACTTCATTTCTTTTTAATGTTTTTATTTTTTTTAAGAATCTTTTATCCATAGGATATAAATTTAGAGTTCCCAGAAACAAAAACCAATGAGAAATAAAAAAGAATACTGAACAAGATTTTTTGTAAAGATCACGAAACACTAATTTTAACTGTGTTGACTTGGGGAAAAGATACTGAACAATGGACAATGCAATTCAAGAACAAATTTTTAACATGAAACTGTATATTAACTATATTAAAAGTACAAAGAGAAAAGAAAAATTATTCATAATCCCTTCATTCAAAGATAATGATTAACATTTTGCTATGTATCTTTCCAGTTTATACTATGCCTTTTTAAAAATTAGGATCAGCTAGCTCTTTAAAAAGATCAATATAATTGGTAAACCTCTAGCCAAGTCGGCTAGTCAATTAAGAAGAGAGAAAACACAAATTTCCAATATCAGAAATGAAAGATGGACTATCACTACTGATCCTGTGGCTATTAAAAGGATAATAAAAGAATATTATGTCCACCAAGTTGACAACTTTAGATGAAATGGGTCAAGTCCTCAGAAGATACAATCTACCAAATCTTACACAAGGCAAAAATAAATGTCAATAGGCCTGCATCTACTTCAATCGATAATTGAAAACCTTCTAAGTAAGAAAGATGGTTTCCCAGCAGTCTGTTTAGGAAAAGTGAAGTAGAGAAAATACTGTCTCATTTACTCTATGATTCCATCATTATCCAAATACCAAAACTTATCTGAACAGATACCTCATAAAGATATACAATGGTGGCTAATAAGTATATGTAAACATATTCTATATCACATCATTTGGGAACTACAAATTAAGACAATGAAATACTGCTACATATTTATCAGAACAGGTAAAATCCAAAACATGGACATATAAGACGGGTGAGGATGTGGAAGAACAGGAACTTGGAAGTGAGAATGCAAAATGATACAGCCACTTTTGAAAACAGTCTGGCAGTTTCTAACAAAGCTAAACAGAGTCTTTCTACGTGATTTATCAGTGGTAGTCCTAAGTATTTACCAAAATGAGTTGAAAATTTTTGTCTACACAAGAACTCACTTATTAATGTTTACGGCAGCCTTATTTAAAATAACCAAAACTTAAAAATCACCAAGAGATGTTTCAATAGATGAACAGATAAGCAAACTATGGTACATCCATATACGGTGGTATTATTCAGCAATAAAAAGAAATGAGCTATCAAAAACAAAAAAGCATATAGGATCCTTAAATGCACATTGCTAAGTGAAAGAAGCAAATCTGAAAAAGCTACATACTATATTACTCCAGCTATATGAACTCAGAGACAATAAAAAGGTCCGTGTTTACCATTTTGGGGGGCAGAGAGGATATACAGATATAGTACTGGAGATTTTTAGGACAGTGATACACATTGTGTATGATACCACTAAGATACATATGCATTTGGCAAAACCATAAAATTGTTCAGCACGCAAGAATGAACTCGATGTAATCTATGGACTTTCATTAATAATAATGTAATTTATATAATAAAATAGTGTTAGATTCTCTGATTTTAATTATATAACATAAATAATGATCAATTCATACTAGAAAACTGCTAACTTTTAAATTAATACTATACCATAAGCTCCTAGAAGAAGAAATCTTAATTCATTCTTTTCTTATTGCTAATCAGTATCAAACATAAAATAAGTATTTAAATATTTCATCTAATAAATCTTATTTAAAAGTAGTTTTGTTGCCCCCATTATCATAGTGTTAATAGTTAGAAAAAAAGGACATTAGGCTAAGCACAGTATGTTTCAATCAGTGTTGTAAGTCAAGGGTCAGTAAATCTTTTCTATAAAGAGCCAAATAATAAATTAGGTTTTGCAAGCCATATAGTCTTTGTAACAATCATTCAATTCTCCTAGTGTAGTACAACAAAAGCAGCCTCAATGAATAAGATGGATTGTGCCCAATAAAACTTTATTAACTGAACAATTAAATCTGAACTTCATATAATTTGCACGTCATGAGATCTTAATTTTTTTCAACTATTTAAAAACGTAAAAGCCATTTTTAGTTCACAGGCCATTCAAAACAGTCAATGAGCTGGATGTAGCCCACATACAGTCGGTTCCAGCCCTGATATAAATAATCCCTTTGATATGTGGACACACATATAGAGAAAAACCAATAAGCATTTACCAGCCAGTTTCCACAAGTCTACCGCACTGATCTCCAATGTATTTGTTCTCTAAGTTGAGAAAAGTCAGTAACCAGGGCTCAGATTTCCAATGCTTTATCTAAAACTATATACTAAATTTATGTGTATAGCAAGGACTACCTATACTCTTAATCCTAGCATCTAAGAAGTAAACCATTTTTAATAATAACAACAAAGAAATCACACTGCTTTAGAACAGGATGAGAAAAAAGCTGAATATGACTCTAATGAATAGCTTTTACAAGCTTTTTCAAGAGGCTTTAAACTCTGACAACACTGGATTAAATTACCTTCAAAACATATGACTGTCTTCATCCATGCACAGATTCAGGTTTATTATTATGGTATTACTCCAGCCATCAACTTTGATTGATTAGCAACTTTAATTAACTTACTTTAATTCAAAAAAGCAAGAAAAAAGATGAAGAATTTACCGAAGGCACCCAGAGAAACAAAATTTGAACATTTGGGGTAAAAGATCAGTGAAGCAAGTTTGTGCCTATGTGTGAGAAAAGGAACACCTGAGATTCAAAGTGTAGCCAATTTTATAACTCCTCCCCCACGAAAAGCATTAAAGAGGACATCAAATACAAGATTTATATAAAAAAATACATATACATCAATAGGATATTAAATGAATTACCTTAATTAATTATAAAAGTTTCATAATAAATCAAGTGCAGTCATTAAAAATGATAACCTAGAACTTTATATCCTAAATGATATATCAGTGAGTAAACACAACAGGCACAAAAGTGTGTGTAGTATGAACATATATTCATATACATATGTATGCACACGATGCATATAGTGTACATGACTTTAATAAAAGAATGTTTATATTTGCATGCAAGCATATTTTAAATTTATATAAAAATATTAATAGAGATAGTTATCTCTGGATAGTGAGATTAGGGTTAATTTTGTCTTTCTGGCTTATCTATATCTTCTGTTTTTCTAAAATGAACATGTGCTAAAATAAAGAAATAATATTCTAAAAATAATGCAGACATTTATTTCCTCAGAACCTTCAGCACTTTGTATAATAACTAATTTCCAAAGGAAATATTATAAATGTACATATATACATACATACAAAACTGTATAAACGAAAGTGGGGGAAGTAAGAGACAAAGGGTCACAAGTACAACCTGGGTTACCAGAAGGCAATGAAATAACAATAACACTGACCTCAAATATGAATATGGAAGAACAGCACATAAGAAAGGAAGGCTAAAGAAACATCAGGCAAAGGTTAAGTTCTTGATTTGTTTAATTCTTCCTTTGTTATTCATCAGCTCCACAGAAAAAGTTATGAAACTAAAACCAGTCTCCATTGCTTACAATTATCTCAGATAAAAATATTTAATTCAGTGTAAAACTATGCTAAAACAAGAAATGATTAAAATTAAGAGATTTAAGAAAAAGCTCTCCTTAGCCATAAGAATCCTAAAGCGCTGGAATGGGCACATTTTGGAGTTTCCATCCTTAAGGTCATGCTCTACATGGATACCATTCATCTGACTGGAGACAGGTTGCTGCAAATGTTCATACATACTCTTAGCTCTATGATTTATAACTGAATAACCCTGCTCAGCATTAATAAAGAATGAGCAGAAAACTTCTGACTACACCCATCACCGTTATCATTCTTTCAACTTAAAACAGTTATTTAGGGAGCACGGACATTTTGAATTCTTCTATGCGTTTGCTCTGCCAGCTACTTTAAAGCCTTTTTTCCTCTTAAATACTGTGTTTAGATGTTCGTTCCCTCCACTGGGCTTTGTCTTCCTGCAAGACTTCTGGTTCCCTGACATGGAAGCGAGACCACCCAAGGAGAGAACAGGCTCAGAGGCACCTGGTAGTTGCCACCAACCCTCTGAACACCCACGCAGGGGGGCCCTGATCAGCATGGGTGATGTGTGGATGCCTCGACTGGGCAGAGGAAGGACCCGCTCTCCCCTCCTTGCAGGTCTTAAAGGAGTCAAACACGGGGAAGAACTGGCACACAGGAACTGATGTCGCAAACAAGGTAGGATAGACCCCTGGTTCTCACTATGAGTGGAAGCAGGGGTCCCATCAACCCTTGGGCATTAAATCACCAGCAGGAGGACTGTGGGAGGTGTATGAGAGAGTGTGAGTGTGGGTGTTGTGTGACTGAGGGCTAGGGGAGTGTTGGCTCCTAACGGCAAGACCAGAGGAAGCCTCGAACAGGCTAAGTAGCAATTCAGGCGGGAAATCCAAGTTGCCCAGGTTAGGAAATAGGTTGGAATTTTGTGCATGTGAGTGGAGACTAAGGTGGGTAACTATAGGTGGAGCGCCAACCTTTCCTTCACAGGGTGAAATGATTGCGAGTGGCCCTAGTCTGTATCCCTGTTTTTATTCTATCGGTGGCCCTGTTCTTACTCATCTGTAAGTGCGTGGTGTGTCTGAGGGAAGGAAATGGAAAATACACACCAGGTTGGAAACTGTGCTGAAGCATTCTGAAATGCTTCAGGGCTTACTAGAGACTGCTATAACTATGTCTCCGGGGAGACTGAGAACTTTTAACAGGAATGACTCAAATACCTTGACATTCAGGTGATTGTGTTATCTTTTAAGGTAAAATTAGTTTTAAATTTCTTATTAAAATTTAAATGTTCAAAGATTTAAAAAAAAAAGTTATTTAGGCCAAGTATGGTGGCTCACACCTATAATCCCAGCACCTTGGGAGGTCAAGGTAGGAGGACTGCTTGAGTCCAGGAGTTTGAGACCACCTGGGGTCTCATAGCAACACCCTATCTCTACAAAATATAAAAATAATTAGTTGGTATGGTGGCACATACATATAGTCCCAGCTGTGTGGCAGGCTGAGGCAGGAGTTTAACTTGAGCCCAGGAATGTGAGGTCACAGTGAGCTATGACCAGGCTACTGTACTCTAGGCTGGGTAACAGAGCAAGGTTGTCTCAAATAAAAGCTGTCTCCCTTCTTATTTACACAGAAGAGAGAAGGACCCTTAGAGATACTTTTGGCCTCAGCAGAAAGGTATTAGAGTATAATAGGAGATAATGAGTTAACACACAGAACTGACCAAATAACAATAACAACAAAAAAATATCCAGAAATAATTCAATCAACAATCAAAGTAGAAAAAAGTACCTGACACTACCCAAGGTATAAATGAACTGTATGGTAAAATTTCAGATATGCCTATAAATATGTTCTCTCCTAGTGCTCTACATTTCCAAGTAAATAATAAAATAGTTAAACTATTGTATCACAGCAATTTTCAACATTATCACAGATCAAAATATTCCACAAGTACTTATGCCAGAGCTTTTGGAAGAGGAAGATATAATAAACAGCAAACAGTATAAAACTTTGACCACACAGCAGTATCTCAGAGCAGCAATATGGGTTTTAGGCTGCCTGTATCATGAGCAATAGGAGATAGAGCTGCAAATCTGTAACCTATACTGCATGGGTTTCAATGAGCTATTCTGACCTTTATGAACACTGACTAGCTGCTAGGAATACAAACTTGAATACCATCATCCTGACCTCAGGCTTAAGGACACTGAAGACCATAAGCTACTAGCAATACAATTAATATAATCCACAAGTTCTTTAAAAACTACATGAGAACAATTAAAAATTGTTGTGTCCCTATATTCCTGCAAAACCCCATTCCCACTTCAACAATAGTTTAAGAAAATACAAGTTACATGTGAAAGTGTTTATAAATTGAGAGCCCTAATAAAATAGAATTTCCTTTATGATTCTGTAATTTATAAAACTGAATAAAGTTCATCAGATATTCTATACTGTTCACACATAATATGATCATTATCACCGAAAAATTGAATAGTTAGTAAAAATACATAATGCTCTTTATTTACTCAGCTACACATCTGCCTTTCCAATATTCATTAAGTTTCAGTAAGAAACATATAAAGTATGTTTTTACGTTTCATATTTTTAAAATTATCTAATACATGTTTGATATTGAAAAAAATTAGAAACATAAGGGAAACAAAAATCATCTATACTCTATACTTCAAATATAACCTCCATGAACATTTCTCTGTCTCTATAGTCCATTTTCAATAAAACATATACTTTTTTTCTCTATAAAAGTAGGATGAATCAGACTGTAGTATATGCAATAGAACTGCTTTTCTTCAATCTAACAATCCTTCCGTGTCATGCATTAACTTAATGTATAATAGCAAAAAATTTGGAAATAACCTAAAATGGACTAAAATGAGCATCCTCATATATACAATTTAACTTCTGCATACTTATCTGCTTATCTTTTTAAGATAGTTAAAAGTAAAATCTTTTTTTAGGTTTTTGGTATTTATTGACAAACTGTCTCTTTTAGGAAAGTTGTAACTAGGAATACATGCATACATAGGGGCCCTAAGTTTTATTAAAGTAATGCACAAAAAGTCCTTTTTCCCAACCATACCTTGAAAACATTAGATTTTATCATTAGAAATAAATTATTTTCATTTGATAGTAAGCCCTTGTTCTTTGGAATGTGTATAGACTATGATGGGAGGCATATTAGAAGGCAGTTATTAACACAATGCAACACTTTATGACTTGCATAAAATTATAAATTGTACTCAATTTTTAAAACTTACATGAAAATATTAAAAACTCTTATGACATTATAGAGATAGCAAAAGTAATCACAATTTTTGGAAATATAGGAAAAGATATTTCAGTATGGTTTAAGGACATAAATTTGAAAACAAAGTGGTAAGAAATTACTACTTAGGAATATCCTCTACATACAATAGTTGAAAAGAAAATCAAAGCAAGTCATATTTAATAAGAAATGTATTCGTGTTAAGTTAAAAAATTTTTTGTTATTAAGCATTATTGGCATCATTACTACCAGTATTACCACCCAAGAAACTTCTGCTTTGAACTACAGCAACAAAGGCTCTACTTATATTCACAAACTATGATAGTGAAGAACCAACTTTATTGATTATAAATATGCTGAATGGCTTAATGACTTTCCCAAACTCAATAAAACTAGGAAAAAAAAATCAGCCTCTTGACTTTTCTCTATATTCTTTTCTATCAATTCTTCCTTTAAGAAGTGTTTTATAACACCTCTAGCTCTTCAGGTTTTAGAAAGAGATATCCTGACAAAAAGAGACAAAGGGAAGTCAATAGATTAGGTCATTTAGCCAGACATTCTCCGTTTCCCACATTTGTGTTTCACTAAGAAAAATATAAAAAGACTATGAAAATTAAAACAACAAACAAAAATAAAAATTTGGGCAACCATTTTGTAAATGACACTTATTTAACTGGACATTTATTTAAATAATTCTTAAATAAAATGTAATGATTTGATCAACTTATTTAATTAACATTTGTTTGATTTATGGAAATCCTATGTAAAAATAAGTTAGGACATGTGATTTATAAAACAACAAAACTTATATTACATCACTAGCTGAAAAGAAGCTACATTTTCTATTGTAATTTAATGTAACAAAAAATTTTGAAAGATGATGTAATAAAAAATTAACTATTTTAATTAGCAATTTAAAAATATTTTCTAGTTAAGATTGTTTATAAATTCATGTAAAGTAGTACAAAACAACAATTTTTCATTCTTTAAACTAGACAGGGTAAAATTTTTAATAAACTTTGGAAAATTACCTTCAAATAAACTGAGGTCTCTTCGTAGCCGTGGTCCATAAAGCCCTTCTAAAATACT
This sequence comes from Galagoides demidoff, assembly GCA_963574575.1. Lineage (NCBI taxonomy): Eukaryota > Metazoa > Chordata > Mammalia > Primates > Galagidae > Galagoides > Galagoides demidoff. The sequence continues at coordinate 4,883 of CAUYQV010058652.1, read as the reverse complement.
CTCAAAACCTGTGTTTTTAAAGAGAGAAAACTGTATTAAATACTAAAAAATATGAACTAGCAATTAATTTAACATACTATGAGTATTACTTTTCCTACAGTTGAATTAAGCTGAACTAGGCAATACACAACTTCATAAAGTCACATGATGACTACCAGAAATTACATAATTGTAAAGAAATCAAAATATTCAAAAGCAAACATTTACTATTAAAACAAACAACTTTTGTCATTCAGAAATAATCCTGGGTTAAAATGCTATGGGCAGATTTCTTACATAATAAACTTGTAGGAAGGGGAAAATAATTAGAAGATATGTATTATATTTCTTTCCAAAAACATTTTAAAATGGCATCTTTAACCTCAATTACATAAATTAGTGAATGTCAATGAAGAGAAACTGCTGCTGTGACAAGTATGATGTGTTAAATGTAAATGTGCTTGTGAAAATTAAAACAATTTGTTCATTACTACAGACAGCTTTAAATTTTAGCAAAAAAAAATTACTGACAATCTTGTCAAGTTATAAAACCCTAGTTCATCAATTTCCCAAGTGTTCTACTTTTTGGACATACTAATTTTAAGATTTTACAATTTTCTATTTTCAAGTCTGTATCATAATCAAACAATAAACTACAGACATCTAAAGAAAATGATCAGGATGGCCAAATAACTGGGAGACTAAGAAAAGAAACTAATGTAAACATGCGTGGATTAGTGAGGGAAAAACTAAAGGCAGCATGACAGAACCTACAAAACGAAGAAAAAGTAGATGTTCTTTAGTGGTATTCCTAAACTGTAAAATATTGGTAATAGTTTTATAGAAATATTTCATGAATTATAATGTGCTTTTGGAAATCATTTTAGTATCTTTAAAAGCAAGATTCACTTAGAATCAAGGTGTGTCAGTTAAAAGGTTACCAATTTTTTCATTTAATAAAACATGAACCAATGATGCATCTTCCAACTAATAATATCTTAGATTGGACAAAGTAAGGTGGTTGTGATACTTGGTAAATTTGTACTGAATGACTTTGTACTAGTTCCCATGAGTGGTAATTTCAGGTAGAAAAGTGAAAAACAACATACTACCAGACCAAGCTTATGAAAAACTGAACAAAAGACATCAATATGGGATAAAGACTCAGATTAAATGCAAACTCTCCTATTAAGATATTCTACTTTGTTGTGATCAATGTGTTTCAAAAATATTACTGCAAATATATTACTGTTTTAGGATAATATTCTATGTTATATTAGACTAAATGTATAGCCTCTCCTTGTATAAGCTCACTGAATTTAAACAATGCACATTTCCTAGCCTTATGGCTGAAGAAAAACAAATAAGAAGATATACATCTGCTCGATAGCATTTTTTAATTCCTTAGTAGACATGACTGGATTTTACACATTTCCTGTTAAAATTTATTCACACTTCAGTGCTGATGCTATTGAAAATGTTGTCTTTGGGTAAAAGTTTTGTTGCTTCCAAGTTTATAGAAATATAAGGGATGTTTACACATTGACCTTTTATCTACCAACAATGCTAAATTCTCTAGTTATAATAATTAACTTGTAGATTCTTAGAGATTCTTTACATAATACAATACAGGCCAGGCATAGTGGCTCACGCCTATCTTCCCAGCACTCTGAGAGGCCAAGGTGGGTAGATTGCCTGAGCTCAGGAGTTTGAGACCAGTCTAAGCAAGAGCAAGGCCTTGTCTCTAAAAAAAAAATACCCAGGTGTTGGGGCGGGCACATGTAGTACCAGCGACTTGGGAGGCTGAGGCAAGAGAACTGCTTAAGCTCAAGAGTTTGAGGTTGCTGTGAGCTGTGACGTTACAGCACTCTACCGAGGGTGACAAAGTGAAACTCTGTCTCCAAAAAAAACAAAACAAAGAAAAAAATTCAAACTAAAAAAACAATTAAATACATAATACAGTATATAAATCTATCATCTAATGTCTAGACAATTTTGGGTTTCTTTTCTTAACCAATCCTTATTGCTTTCTTTTTCTTGTTCTTGCCTTACTGCCTGCCTGGATCTCCATTATGATATTCAAAAGCAAATTCATTGATCCTTTGTTCTTTCTTCCACAATGCCTAATTTGCAGTTAGGAGACCACGCATTTAAATTATACAATTTAAAGAACTCTGACATGCACATACACCCATAAAACAACTGCTGGAGTCAGGGTAAACACACTTTCAGCATCATGAAAAGTTTTCTCATGCTTGCTTGCTTGTAATCCATCTCTTCCTTTACTCACAATAGCTAAGACTGTTGCAAAAGTAATGAAAGACTTCAACTCACAGATCCAAAAATTTCAGAGAGCATTAAGCAAAATAAATACTTGAAGAAAATCTTGAAATCAGCCAGAGAAAAAGAGTCAAATTACATATGCAAGAACACAGATTTACATATCCAAAATTATGCACTAGACGACAATGAAGTGCATCTTTAAAGTGATAGAAGAAACAAAGTGTCAACCTAGAATTCTATACTCAGCAAAAAATATTTTTCAAAAATATTTGAAAAATAAACAAATAAACATAGACAAATAGAGAGAAAATTCATTATCAGCAGACATACACTGCAAGAAATACTGAAAATGTGGAGGAAATGTACCAATTCCTGGAATCACACTACCTCCCTAGACTCAAACAGGAAGAAATAGAACTCCTGAATACACCAATATCAATCACTAAAATTGTAACGACAATAAAAAAAATTCCAACAAAAAAAGTCGTGGCTCAGATGATTTCACACCAGAATTCTATTTTACCAAACCTTTAAAGAAAAGCTCGTTTGTATGTATTCCAAAACATTGAGAAGGAAGGAACCCTCTCCAATTGCTTCTACAAAGCAAATATCACCCTGATACCAAAACCAGAAAAGGACTCAACAAAAAAACCCCAAAACTACAGATCAGTATTATTAATGAATATTGATACAAAGACACTCAATAAAATTCTAGCAAAAAAAATTTAGCTGCACATCAAAAAAAAAATACATCATGACCAGGTGGGCTTCATCCCAGGCATGTAAGGCTGATTCAACATAAAAAAAATCCACAATTGCAACTCATTACATTAATAGAGGACCATATGATCCTCTCAATAGACACAAAAAGCCTTTGACCAAATTCAGCCTCCTTTTTTGATAAGAAAACTTAAATATAGCCATGGATGGACATTTCTTAAACTGATGGAGGACATTTACAACAAACATTATACTAACAGCTAACATACTGAATACACAAAAATTGAAAGGATTTCCACTTAGAACTAGAGCCAGACAACAATGTCCACTATTGCCACTACTATTCAACATAGTGCTGGAAGTCCTAGTGAATGAAATCAGGCAAGAGAAGGATATCAAGGGTATCCAAATGGGGACAGAGTAGTTCAAACTATCTGTGTTTCCTAACGATATAATATTACACTTAGAAAACCCCATGATACTCTTGGAAGTAACGGAGAAATACGGCAACATATCAGGGTACAAAATCAATGTTCACAAATCAGCAGTCTTCATATATGCCAACAAAAGGCATGCTAAGAATCAAATTAAAGACAAAATACTCTTCACAATATTAGCTCCAAAGAAAATGAAACACCTTAAGAATGTGAAGGATCTCTACAGAGAGAAATGTGAATGGCTGAGGAAAGAAATAGCAGCGCATATTAACAACTGGAAGAACATACTATGTTCATAGCTAGAAAGGATCAATATTGTTAAAATGTCTAGATTACCCAAGCAATCTACATATTTAATTAATGTCATTCCTTTAAAAGTCCATTGTCATACTTTGAAGAACTTGAAAAAAATATTTTTTTGTTTCATATGGAAACCATAAAACAAAAAAATAGAAAACACAATTCTATGAAATAAGAACAAATCTGAAGGCATCACATTACTAGACTTTAAGTTACACTGCAAGTCCATAGTGATCAAAACAGCATGGTATTGTCATAAAAATAAAAACAGATCTATATAACAGAACAGAAAACTCAAAGATAAAACAAGCCTCATATCACAATCTGATCTTCTAAAGCAAACAAAAACATACTGGTGAAAAAATTCCTATTTAATAAATGGTACTGGGAGAACTGGTTAGCCATGCATAAAAGGCTGAAACTGGACCCGCATGTCTCACCAATTAAAAAGTTAACTCACAATGGATAAAAGACTTAAACCTAAGACATGAAAGTATACAAACTCTAGAAGAAAGTGTGAAGGAAACTCTTAAAGAGTTGGGAAAGACCTCAAAAGCAAATTTCAGAAACAACAAAAATAAACAAATGAGACCTGATCAAGTTAGCAAATTTCTGCACAGGTAAGAACACAATTAACAAATCAAAGACATAACCTTCAGAGTTGAAGAAGATATTTGCATGTTATGAATCCAACGAAAGGGTTAATAACCAGAATCTGCAAAGAACTCAAGCAAAGGACATCATTAAAAACTGGGCAAAAGACATGCAAAGACTCTTTTCTCATGAGGCCAGATGAATGGTTAAAAAACTCATGAAGCAACGCTCACCGTCTCTATTAGAGAAATGCACATCAAAACCACTCTAGGTATATATCGAGAAGACCATAAATCACGCTATAATACAGATATCTGTACCAGAATGTTCATTGCAGCCCAATTCACAATCGCTAGGTCATGGAAGAAGCCCAAGTGCCCATCGACCCGTGAATGGATCGATAAATTGTGGTATATGTACACCATGGAATACTAAAAAGCCACAAAGAAAGATGGAGACTTTGCCTCCTTCATGTTTACATGGATGGAGAGGGAAAATGTCCTCCTTAGCAAAGTATCTCAAGAATGGAAGAAAAAGTATCCAATGTACTCAACACTATTATGAAACTAA
>CAUYQV010058650.1:0-16455 GCA_963574575.1 Galagoides demidoff | reverse complement strand
GGACCACAGGCGCCCGCCACAACGCCCGGCCATTTTTTGGTTGCAGCCATCATTGTTGTTTGGTGGGCCTGGGCTGGGGATTCGAACCCGCCACCTTAGGTGTATGTGGCTGGCGCCTTAGCCGATTGAGCCACAGGCGCCCAGCAGCGACTTACGTTTGTTGACCGAGAGTGATCAGGAGTGTCAGGAGGCTGCCCACTTCCCAGGGCCCCATCTATGTGGAGTTATTGTATGTGAATAACTTCCCGCAGTTGTGATACCATCAGAACAAGGCCAGGTTTGGCTTGGTGTCTTTCTTTGCTAAAGTAGGTCTTTGACACGTTCGTTGATGGAGCTTCAGGCTGAAGCATCCTCAAGGATGTGTGGGGAAAATGCTCAGTGTTCAGTTAATCCAGTCTTTCGCCAACTTCTGGGCCCCTCAGGCTGGAAGCGATCATTCTTCTGCCCAGTTTTTGCTTTTCTTAGAGGGAACTGAGGGGTGGGCGGGCAGGGACATGGTCTGGAACCCTGGACGTCATCGCTCAGCCTGTGTCTCAGTAGGGGGTTAACCTGCGATGATGGAAAATAGTTCTGACTTATCTGATTCTCCCACAGTCTTTGTAGAAATATTTTATTATTTGACCTCCATCAGGCCATACACGTCTACAGCTGACCTTTGCATTATCTGAGAAGACTTGTGTTTGCTTACAAGGACAAACAAGATTCCAGTGGAGCTGGCTCAGGGCTTGGGGCTGTGGTCTTTGTGTGTAGCTTCGAATTGTGAGTGGCTCTTATCTTCTCTTTAGGGAGAGTCCAGCCACACCCTAGCGAAGGGGCATCTTTATTTGTAATCGGCAGTTCAGGCTTTTCCAAGGGCCTGAAATGCTTACTCCTCTTGAACAACCACTTTGTATTAAGACTATCCTAATAGAATCAGTTCATGAGGACAGTTTATCCAAAAATCTACCTGTGGGTCATTGAAGATACTTGTTTTTCTCAGATATTTATCTGGGCCCTTCGGTTTTTCATTCATCAAGTATTTGGTGCCTGTTGCTACAGAAGGAGGGACGCTGTCACATCCTCTGCCCTCACAGAGCTTATAGACTCTTCCCTTTTATCTGGAGTTTATCCTGCTGGTTCAGGTTGGTTGGGTCCCCAGTGGAGAACAGGAATGCTTCCCAGACCGAGAGCATCAGCAAAGTTATCCTTCCCTGGGCCTGCCCGCCACCCTGCCTCTGCCACCTGCCTAAAACTCAGTGAGTTTAGGACTCTGTAAGGTGGTGGAGGTTATACCATTGTGGTCCCAGGCTGCCATTCAAGTGCCTCAGCCAGGGATGGGTGGGAGTTTGGAGAAAGTGATTGCCCCTTTGAGTGATAACACATCTCCAAGGCAGTTGAAACAAAAATGTCCTTATCAGGCTGTTATTCTAGCAAAATTTGAAACAAATTGGTTATTGGAAACATATCCACAAGAACATCAAGGAATAAAGGATACCCAGGTTTTAAAGAAGGTTTCAGGGACTGCCATCCTCTCAGACTTGACTTAATTTTTCTACGCTTTACCAAATATACTCCCCCAGGGGTGGGGATTGGGCATTGCCACCCCACTGTTGCCACCTCTGAGGCTCAGGTGCCGGCCACAGCCCCACCCTTTCCGGTGAGTCAGCGAGTTTGTCTGGAATATCCCTCCCTGGGTGAGGGCCTCTGTGGGCCACAGCTTCTCAGGAAGCTGGTGCTGGCCCCGTCCAGAGCTGCCTCACAGACTTGAGATACAGATGGCTTCTTCCCCCCTCCCGTTTTCTTTCTGAAAATGTTTTTAACTCGGAGCATGTGTCCGCACAGCGTTCTTTTCTCGAGGACAGAAACTGTCACTGCACGTGGGGGTTCTATCCAAAGCCGGTTGTGGCCTGATCCCTGGTCTAATTATTTGGCAGGCCAGTTGCTGGGGCCCTGTCCAGGGTGTAATCAAGCATTTGGGCCTGAGGGTGAGGAGGGACCCTGGGGAGGGAGGAGGGGAGTGGTGTGATTCTCCCTCCAGGCACAGAGAGTATCACTCCCCTTTGAAAGGGCAGTCTCTGCTGCTCTGGGGGTGTTGGGGGCCTGAGGGAGCTGTGGCCATCACCAGCTTGGCAGCTGCTCAGACCAGACCCCTCAGGGAAGAGGAGCCTGGAGCAGCGGCCCCCACCCCTGTGGTCCCCATTATGAGACCAGGAGCTCCCCATTCCCAACCCCAACAAATGAGTGAGCTCCCAGACCTGGGCACAGAGCTCTCAGTAAGTCTCTAGTGTTAGATCGGCAGGCAGGAGGGACAGGAATGCCTTGTGAGCTGGGCTCTGACAGGGGTGGCGGGGGTTGCTGTGTGCCTGGTGGTTGTAGGGGCTCTGTCATTTGGGCAGTCTGTGGACTGGGCACCACTCATTCTTGCTTTCTCTCACAGTCCCTCACGGATGACAGCCAGCTTCTGGCCTCACCCTTAAACCAACCCTGTCTTGGCTTGGTCCTGGTGGTGTGTGCCAGGTCTGCTTTGTTAATGGAGAATGTGATGGGATCATGTCTCTTTCTTAACCAAAATCACAATCAGACCAAAATCAAAACAAGACAAATGGAGAGCCTCAGTGAGGACCTTACCAAGGGCTCCCCTGCTGCAGCCCAGGGGCCTGGCCGCCTGTACCAATTTCAGATTGTGCCGCTGCCTTTATGGCGAATGCAGGGGCACTGTGCTCTGGCCTTCAGTATAGGTTAATCATCACAGCCTCTGGGTGAGGCCGGCAGTGCTCTTAAGGAAAGAAAAACTAAACAAAAAGGGTCTACTCAGGTGGGATTTTAGAGGCCTCCGAGGGTCCCCTGGGTGGCCATGGTGTGTGTTGGGGTGAAAGGCCCCCTGCAGACTGGGAAACCTGCGTCTCACTCCTGGGTAGCAAGCCACACGTCTGTCACTGGCTGACACTTTTGAAGGTTTTTCTTTTCTCCAAATAAATAATGCTTTGTCTCTCTTCAGGGTTGCAGATCGGGGCTGGAGGGAAGCAGCTGATCAAAGGCAGCCTCAGCCCTGCTGACTTCGAACAGTGGGCTGGGGAGGGGACCTGGCCAGGCAGGAGGGGGCCTGGGAGGGCCTGCGAGGGGAGTGGCTAGCCCGAGGTAGGGAGGCATGTGGGAACACCTGGAGCCACCCTTGTGGTGTATGCTGGGCTCAGTCTAGCCCAGGGAAGTGTGAGTGAAACAGGCTCAAGCCGAGTTCCTTCCTCAGAGGAGAAAGGGCTCCCTTTTCCTGTCCCTTTGTCTCTTGTCCCCTTTGTCCCAGCCCTCCAGCTCTGTGGCCTCCCCTCCCCCAGTGGTTCCTTCCTTTGTGCCTACAGACCAGTCACCAGCAAAACTTAACTCAGCCCAAGGCCCTGCTCCCCTCCAAACAACAGTAGCTGTTAGGGTCACGGACTGAAAGGAACCCAAGGATGACCCCAGCCCCTCAAAGGTGGTGGTTAGTTTTGAGGTGTGGTGCTGGCTGTTGGCAGCCCCATCAGAGAGCAACGAGGGGAGGGGCTTGCTGCTTGAGCCAGAGGGGTGTAGGGCTGCAGCCAGGGCTGGGGAACCCTGAATGTGGTTCTTGGGCCCTTTTGGGACTTTGTGCAATGGCCCCAGAAATACAGACATGCTAAAGTCTTAACAGAGCTCAACCAGACTTCAGCATAGTGAAGCACCCACATTTGTTAGAAGATTGTCTTAATCCTCGTTAAGTGAGGATTTATTGGGGAAGAAAAACAGAGTTGGGGGAAAATAATGTCTATGAACATAAGATGCTCAGAATATGGAAAAGTTGGGCTTGATTTAGTTTATTTGTGACACAGATGGGAACTTGTGCCTGTTTCTAACCTGGTGGCCTGAGGTCTGAGGGCATCTGGTTGCTGGGGTTGTGTGGCCAGGCTCGTCGGGCTACAGTGGCGAAGCCCCAGGCCTGTTGAGGTTTGAGGTTCGGTAGAAACGAACCTGGTTTCATGTTGAGTAGGGCAGAACTGTGGTGTGGCTTCATCGTTGCCAGAAGTATTTTTCACAACTTTAAAATATTTACTGATGGTCAGGTGCGGTGCTTCACGCCTGTAATCTTAGCACTCTTGGGAGGCCGAGGTGGGTGAATTGCTTGAGCTCAGAAGTTCCAGACCAGCCTGAGCAAGAGTGAGATCCCATTTCTACTAAAACTAGAAAAACTGAGCTGGATGTTATGGCGGGAGACGGTCATCTCACCTACTTGGGGGGCTAAGGCAGAAGAATTGCTGGAGTCCAGGCGTTTGAGGTTGCTGTGAGCTGTGATGACATTATGGCACTTCGTCTCCACAAAAGAAATTATTAACTATACATGTTTAAAATTACATATTATAGAATATGTAAATTTGGAAATACTACGCCCTCAACTTACATAAACAATTTTATTCTTACATGGTAAAGAAGATAATGTGTAAATTTAGAAATAATTATGTTCCACCCTCAACTTATCTAAGAAATTTTATTCTAGTTCTTTGTATGCATTTTTGATATCATCTTAAATGCTTTCACCAAACTCACTGTTTGTTTGCTAACCTTTCTTTCTAGGACAAATGACCAACACCCCATCTAAGTTATGTGTTATTTCTCAATTTTCTGTATGATCCTGGCTCTAGGACTTCTGTCCCTAGCCACAGGAGCCCATTATAATATTAAGACAGTGGCTTTGTACAGACTAGATATCTCTTGTTGGAAATACTGCAGACATAAGTGTCCTGAGTCTGGGTCCTGGCATCCTGCCTCTTGCTACCTGGGTGACCCTGATCTTTGTCCAGCCTCAATATCCTCATCTATAAGAAGCAGTGGCTGGAGGTCCCCTGGGCTCACGACTGGACAATTTTGAGGAATCACATGAGGAGTCACAGGCAGCTGCTAGAAATGTGGCTGGTGCCCCATGGCCGTACCAGCCAGGTCTCAGAATGGGACAGAGGCAGAGGTCCCTGGGGACTGGCCTGGGTTAAGAATCAGAGCTTGCTCACTGCTGTAGTGCCTAAGGCTCACTTCTCAGGATTAGTATGTGAAGAATTCAGAACAGTGACCTGTGTAGCCTGTATACAGTTAAACACTCAGCACCTTCTCACTTGGAGGAGGTTGGGTTGGCTGGAGCACTCCTGCCCTTCTGGTTTTTGGAGTAGCCTTGATGGCCTATGAGGCAAAACCTGGAGGCAGACCTTGGGGCGAATGCTAGGTCCAGGGTGGATTTCAACTTTGAGTTTGGGGAATGGGGAAGCCATTAGGGGAAAGGTGAGACGTGATGGGATGAGAGGAGGCTCCGTGGCCCACCCTCAGGCATTCCCAGGGTGGAATGTTTAGACTCCCTGTTTGGAGACTGTTCCTCTAGAAGGTTAGAGGAGACTTTGCCAATTCTGAGGAAAATACTCCTGAAAACCATTTAGGTTTTGCCTGTTAATGATTTTTATTTTAAAGCTGGCAAAAGGTTAAGTAGGGTTATGATAGAGGTGCCAGGTTCTCTGTGTGTGTGTCATTGTCATGGTCATGTTGGCCACAGGGTGACAGATGACGCTCCTCTTCGGGGGTGGGGGGGGTGGAATCTCCTGGGATGGGCAGTGGAGGGGTACGTGTTGGGATGTTCATATTGAGGGACCGATTTGCATTGCCTTTTGTAAATAAGTGCTGCTTTGAATATTCACCTTTGATGCGCCCCTGGTGGAGGAGCTGAGATTCCCAATTTAGATGTTTGATGTAATTTGAAACTGAAAGGATCAAAAGTATATCTCATGAAAAAGAAAAAGAGTGAAGGGGGACGAGAGCCCCTGCCTGGAAATTGTCACCTGGCTGAGATCGTCCATGTGGTTTGTGGGAGCCCAAGCCAGGCTCACATTGAAGACGCTGCCACACAGCCAGGGTTTTCCTTCAGATGATTGAATTTCATTGAGAGAATTAGCAAAGTGAACTCCAAACACAGTCTGCCCAGTTGCTTTGTGAAGCTGTAAGTGCTGTGTCCACCTTCTGGTTATGGACTCTGCAGCTTGAGTCGCCAGCATGAGCCGTGTAGTGTGTTGACAGGCTGGCACTGCTGGCAGTGGTAAGATCAGGGTAAAATGCACAAAAGTGGAATTGTGTGGAGTAAAGAACTTGAGGAAGGGGAGGTGGGGGCAAAGGGCCAGGTTTTCTTTCTGAATGGGTGAGACGTGGGGGCCTCTGCAGCTGTGAGGGGGTGCTGGGGAGACTCTGAGATCAGGGAGGGGGAAGGGGTCTAGGAGGGGCTGGCCGGGCAGGGCTTGGGGGAGGGGTCTCTATTTGCATAACTGTTTGTTGCTCCTGGGGATTGTGGGGGAAGGGCCAGCTCACTGGCTCTGTTCTCCCCTTCCCTGCCCCTTCCCCTTGTGCTCTTTGCATCCCTCTCCCTCCCTCCCCTCTCTGGTCCTTGCCTCTCTCCTTCCCTTTCTGGCCCTGAGCCTGGTCAGGCCTCCTTGTGGCTCCTCTAGTCAGCTGGTGGCACTGGGCTGGCCTTGCTCTTGCTTCCCTGCAGGCTGGGCCCTGGTGGCAAGCAAGGCCACCGCAGCCTCCTGCAGTGTCAAGATAAAGCCCACATGAACGCTCTGGCTGTGTGACTCTCTCAAAGCCAGTGCTTCATAAAGAGCGGTCTCTGTGTGAGCTCCCATGTGCTCCTTCCTCTCTTCTAGAGGAAGACTGTGGCTGGAGGTCCCCTGGGCTCACGACTAGACAATTTTGAGGAATCACCTGAGGAGTCACAGGCAGCTGCTAGAAATGTGGCTGGTGCCCCATGGCCCTACCAGCCAGGTCTCAGAATGGGACAGAGGCAGAGGTCCCTGGGGACTGGCCTGGGGCAAGAATCAGAGCTTGCTCACTGCTGCAGACCCCAGTCTGGGGATGTGTGCATGCAGGGTGACTCCAGGAGGGAAGAAAGACAACCTGAGTGGTTTGCCATCCCGCTCTGGGGTTTTCTGTCTGATCCTCAGTTTCCTCTTCAGTACAGTGGTGTCAGCAGTCCACCGCTGTCAGGCCTTCTCTGATTGTTACTACTGCCCTACCGGGAGGTGAGCCTTCAAGGCACTGATCAGAGGGTCCTGCCCAGCACCTGGAGACACAGAGACAGATTTTCTGGAGAAGGAGAGTGTCAGCCCAGAGTCCTTGCTGAGAGCCTCTGTTGCTGTGCGGTCCAGCTTGCCAAGGTTATGGATTGGGAGTTGGGAGGGAAGATCCTCCCAAGGGGCGGGGTGCCATGCTACTGTTCCTGTTGCCAGCTCCCGGGGGTGCTCTCTTCCCCTTCCCATCTCTGGTCCTGGCTTAGTATGCTCAGGTTACGGGCTTTTTACAAAAGGAGGACTAAAAAGTGTTTCTGAGCAAGTTCATGTCCTGCTGGTCAGTGAGGAGCATAGGTTGGGTTGAGTAGGGTCAGTCTGCAACTGCTCCTGAGTTCCCGTGGGGGCCAGAGCTGAGGGCTGAGTATTCTCTGTAGGTCCCCTGGGCACAGTGTGGGTTTGCTTGGCATTCTGTCCCTTGCCAGGTGGGGCTGGGGACAGAGGGAGAGGGAGAGCAAGATGGGGAATGCTTATACCATGGGGTACAAGCTTCATTGAGTGCCTACTTGTGAACCTCAGCTGCTTCATCTGTGAAATGGGGATAGTGTAACCATCCATCTTAGGATGGTTGTGAGTGGCTTGTAAATAATTTTCACTCTGGAAAATGTTCAATGCTTTCATTATCAATAATCTCAGAAAGGCTTGGCCACATCAAGAACTGGTGGGTGGAAATGGGCTGGGCCAGCAGTGCCTGCAGAGAATGGTGATGCCCTTTCATGGCTTGCTGGAAGAATTAGTGACAAAGGTCATGTGGGGTGACATGACAAAGGTCACGTGTGGGCTTTCCCAGGGTGTGTGTTCAGAGGAGCCCTGGAGTCTGTTCCTTGCGAGTAGCCATAGGAAGGCTTCAGGCCTCTGTCTACCCAGCTGCCTTGTTCCTGGGCCTCCGACACATGGTGGCTTGCCCATTGCCCTGTTTCCTTCTGTGTACCTGTGTCTCACCAGCCCGGTCCTTGACATCTCCCAAGAAAGCTTCCCAGACTGCTTTGCCTCTCTCGAGACAGGCTCCATCCCAAGCCCATTCGGCGTGTCACCTCTTCCTGTAATCTTTGTATAGCTCTAGGAGGAGGTGGCAGTAACAGCCCGCCTTTCCCCTCCAGCAGGTGTTGAAGGGTGAAAACCACAGTGGCTGTGGCGGTCCAGAAACACACAGGCAGGAACAGTCGGAACTTGAGTCTCCCAGGGTCAGGCCAGGGTGCTCAGCTAGGACCCCTGTCTGCGCGGCCCCTAGGTGTAAGTAGGGAGTTGGAGGGCCACAGCAGTGGGGGGCACAGAGCAGGGCGGGTGGTGTTCAGCTGGGCTGGGGAGCTGAGGGGCCTGCCTATGTTTTTTTAAAACAACCCTTTGCTGACCTGTCCAAATCTATCCAGGCCCCCCTGCCCAGATTGGCTGGATTCCCTTAACCCTTCTCAGCCCTATAACTAGGATCATGTAGGAAGTAAGTCCCAGGCAGGGAAGAGACCACCCTGATTGACAAAAAGGGGCCCCCAGAGGCTGTTGAAAACTTCCCCTCAGCCCAGTGGTGGGCTGGTAGGTCTTCACCTTGCTCCTAAGGCTGTTGCCATTAGCAACCAACTTCCCCTGTAGGTTCTGGGGGCTCCCGGAGGGGAAGAGGGAAAAAGGTGGGAGCATGGCTGTCAGTTAGGTGGCAGCTGAGTGTCTATGGCAGCGGGTTGGTGCTGGTGACATTAGGAGGACACACCAGAACCACAGGTGCCTAGGTCTGTTGGTCTGTTATCAGTTGTCCCCGATCATGGGGAAATTCTGTGTAGGGACATCTCCCTCTCCACCCAAATAGAAAAGGAAGGGAAAGCGCAGAAAGAGAGGATGTCAAGGCAGTATGATCTAGGGGAGCCAGTTAGACGTTGCTCTGGTCCCAGCCCAGCTGCTCTGGACCCAGGTAGGCTTTGAGGCCTTGGGTATCGCCTGGTCCTTGGGGCTCAGTTTACACATTCATAGAAGAGGAGTCAGGGGACAGAGCTACAATAGTTATACAGGTATGTGATGCTCAGTGCCCTCAGGAAAGGGTGGCTGGTGAAGCAGAGTTGGATCCCTGTGGACATGTGGTTCCTGTTACCAGGTGTTACCTGGATCCTGCCAGAGAGCATCCGAGGCACGCAAAGCTGAGCTGAGTGAGAATTGTGTAGATTGTTGTCTGGAAGGGCAGACAGACTAATTAATAAGGCAGGTGATGGTCAGTGTCAGGAGGGAGCCCAGAGAGGGGAGTCACTGCCAGGGTCTGGGAGGGCTTCCTGGAGAGGGTGCTACAGCTGGGCCTCCAAGGAGTGCAGAAGAGGAAGTGGAGGGGCAAGGGCATCCCAAGTAGGTGCAGGTCCCGGACTTTGGAGGATGGTGGCCAGTGACCAGCAGCAGTGGCTGATGCTATTGGGCTCCTAGTCTGTGCTAGCTTCTGTTTAAGTGCTACATATGAAATAGTTTAATCCTCATAACCAACCAACCTCAGGGGGCAAGTGTTATTCCATTTTACAGTTGGACAACTGAGCTGCAGGGAAGTGAAACAGTTTGTCCAGGCTTAAACACAGCACGGTAGACACAGTCTGCAAACCCCGAAAGTTGGGTTCCTGAGACCACACTCATGTAGTCTGTCATGCCCCACGGGAGCACAGGTCTGGTTGTTGAGAGGTGCTTATTAATCTAGTGCCGGGGTCCTCAAACTTTTTAAACAGGGGGCCAGTTTACTGTCCCTCAGACCGTTGGAGGGCTGGACTGCGGGTCCCAGGATGAGTTGGCTGCTAAGCAGGACAGGCAGCGGCAGCAAAAACACCCAGCGGGCTGAATAAACGTCCTAGGCGGGCTGCATGAGGCCCACGGGCCGTAGTTTAAGAACGCCTGATCTAGTGGGCTGGGAGAGTCGATGAGTCGCTCTGTCTCAGTTTCCTTATCTATGAAGTGATATAATCCATGTCTATGAAACCAGGTGAGGTTCTTGGGTGAAATTTGCTCTTTGCGGTGTGCTCATGAGTGTTGAGTGGTGTCGGAAGCTGTCATCCCCCCAGTTCCTTTGCCAGGTGGTGGTTGCAGGGTAGAAAGGCATTCGTTCTTTATGTGTCCCCTCCTACTGTCCCTGCCTGTCTTTGTTTTAGAGGCCAGGAGCCTGTCGGACTTTGGCAGGATTAGATAAAACGTGGGCAGAGTGCCTGGCGTAGCGCTGGCACGTGCACAGCCCTGTAAACAGTAGGCATTTTCATTCTTGTGTCTCACCTCCTGATATTAGTAATTATTATTGATGGTCCTCTCATCAGTCCTGCAGGGTGATTTTAGCTTCACTTCACAGAAGAGGAGACAGCTTGGGGGTGGATAGTGGATGAATAGTGCTTCCAAAGTCACAATAATTGCCAGACGTACTGAGACCCACACTGGGTGTGTCCCACTCCAATTCCTATGCTCTTGTGTCACCTCATGGGGAGGCTCCAACAGGCTCTCCCTGTTTGTCTTCAGTGAGGCTTAAAAATCGCCTAAGGCCTCCTCAGAGTCAGCCTTCCAAAGCCTGCTGGCTGAGTCCGGGGCAGCGGACTCATGCACATGTGGTGGCCACACGCTCTTTCTCCCTCTCGGGCTCTTGAGCTCATGGTAGCGTCTCTGCTCAACCAGTAATGTCCTCGGTGCTGGAGTGGCAGTGCACTCTAAACTGAATCTCGACTCGGAACAACTCTGTCTTGTAAGAGCATACAGCTCCTGTAGGAGAACACAGACCGTGTTTGCCTACAGGGTGACCTGATCCGAATAGAAAAATAATACAAAATAAAGTATGTAGCTGGGTTGCCTGGAGACCCTTCCCCATGGAACTTGACACCCGTCTTGGGCTGTTTCCTGGCATTAATATTGTTGCTCTTCTCCCACCCACCGCCACTGGAAAGAGGTGGTTGGCCCTGTCGTTTTGGGCCCCAGGGCATTTGAACATTTGGGTCTCTGGTCCACGTATGCCGTGCTCGGCAATATCAGGAAGAGCCTCTGAAGACACTGGGGTCTTTTATCCTCTATGGCAGGGGAAGAGAGAAGCAGGCCCCAAGCCTCTTCCTAACTGTAGACTCAAGCCGAGCCACGCAGAAGTCTGCCATCACTCACAGCCACCAGGCTGGTGCTAATTCTTTGTTGATTTGGAAACCTCTTCAGGATCGTGTAGTGCCTGAGGGCCACTCTCGTGGAGAAGAGCCGTAATCCTTTAAATATAATAATCCCCTGTACCGGACACTTTATAGAACAGTCTCCCGTATGTGAGCTCATTGGCACCCTCCAGCCATCCTGGGAGAGAGACAGGCAAGGCTTATTATCCCGTTTTGTTGATAAAAAGGCAGGTGACTTTAGTGACTTTCCAAAATCACATGTCCAGTATATGATGAAGCTAAGAGCAGAATCCCGATCCGAAGGCTGGTCATGGTATACAGGACAGATGGTAAATGCTTGGCACGTGCTCTGACATTCCTCCCTTGCTGGTGTCAGACATTGCAAGTTGATCACAGTAACTCTTTTCCTGCCAACCCCAGGTCCAGAATGACTTTCACTGCGGCATTCTAGTCAGCCATTATCAATTGAACAACGTTGGCATGCGGGATGAGTTCATTGTCAACCGGTGTCCCACCTCGGGCTGGAAGTTGGCCAGTGATGTTGTATGGGTTTCCCGGTTGTTTGGATTTCCAGATAAGTGAAAGTTGGATGCTTATCATAAATGAATTCCATTTGGAAGCTCCGTACCTGCCTGACAGCCAGCTACCAGCTTTCAGAGCCCTGGAGACGCTCAGTAAGATGCATGGTATTTGACTGAAGAAGGGCTGCTCGAATTGGGGTGCCAGATGGTGAGCCAGAAGGGGATGGAAGGTGGGACAAGCAGACTGTGGAAACATGGTTGAACCCTTCCACTTGAAGGAAGCACAGAGGAGGAAACACAGACGTCCTTCTCTTCCAGGTACCTCGAGTTCTCTCCTCATTTTTATGTTTAAGAGACAGAGTCTCACTTGGTCACCCTCTACCCTCGGTAGAGTGCTGTGGCGTCACAGCTCACAGCAACCTCCAGCTTTGGGGCTTAGCAATTCTCTTGCCTCAGCCTCCCAAGTAGCTGGGACTATAGGCACCCGCCACAGTACCTGGCTATTTTTTTGTTGCAGTTTGACAGGGGCTGGGTTTGAACCTGCCAGCGCCCTATTCACTGAGCCGCAGGTCTCATTTTGATTTTTATTGGGATGTCCCTTCAATGGTTTTTTTAAATACCACACAAGACCCTCATGGGATGTGAGGCTCTTGAGAGAGATGGCAGGATGAAAAAAACTGAGATGTGTTCTGCCCAGGATGCCATTGAGGGTACCGTCCTTGGGAGTCCCATCTTGACCAGAAGAACAGGATGAGTTTTCAGACAGGTTGGTGAGTCTGAATACCTGTTCCTGTTCTGGGTGTCTTTGTATACCAGTTTTCAGCCAGGGGTTGAGTTTGAAGTTCTCATTTAAGTTGAACCTTGGATTCTACGTCTGCTCATGTATAGCCAGACCCCAAGAACAGATGATACCAGCCTTCTTCATCTCCAGTCTTTCTTCCACGCGGAGACACAGAAGCTATCTGCCACGGTCACCTAACTCACTCTCTCTTTTTTTTATCTCGTAACATTTCAGACGTCAGCTGATCTCTTGCTGTCAGCCTCCATGTGGGCATTCTTGACCTTGGTTTTCAAGATGCCTTTTCATCTGTCCACCTAGCTGCTCAGCTCCTCCCTGCCCCCCATGATGGCCACCCAAGCTCCCTGCCTTCCTGACTGTGGGCAGGCCTCCCTGGTTCATCCCCAGCCCTAACCTGTCGAGACTCTTTTGGGAATAAATTCAGCTTAAAATAACTTCCTTGCCTTTGCTGGGAAGCCTGGCTTGCACCCCTAACTCAAGGATACTTTCCCCAACATAAAAGCAGATTTAAGGAAAATAAACTATAATGGTTGGGAGGAACCATCTAGAGCAGGTGTCCTCAAACAGTGGCCCATAGGCCACATGCAGCCTGCCTAGGACATTATCTGTCCCGCTGGGTGTTTTTGCCACTGCTGCCTGTCCTGCTTAGCAGCTGATTCATCCCGGCCTGTAGTTTAGCCCTCCAATGGCCTGAGGGACAGTGAACTGGCCCCCTGTTTAAAAAGTTTGAGGACCCCTGAGCTAGAACATGGGCTTCAGTGGTTTCAGGTGGATGTTTATATCATTTTAGCAAGAAAACCTTTTCTTTTAAATGAAGTCTTACACGGAAGCCCAAATAAACATGGAAACAGATCTGTCTACTTTTTTGAGGGGGGTGAGTGGAGTGCTAAGCGTCATTTCTTACTTTATTTTTTTTTTTTTTTTTTTTGAGACAGAGTTTTATTTTGTCACCCTTGGTAGAGTATTGTGGCATCATAGCTCACAGCAACCTCAAACTTGGGCTCATGTGATCCTCTTGCCTCAGCCTCCTGAGTAGGTAGGACTGCAGGTGCCCACTACAATGCCCGACTATTTTTAGAGATGTGGTCTTGCTCTGGCTCAGGCTGGTCTCGAACCTGTGAGCTCAGACGGTCTGCCTGCCTCTGCCTCCCAGAGTGCTAGGATTACAGGTGTGAGCCACTGTGCCCAGCCCAGTGTTGAGAGAGTTTCCTACCGGGCTTCCCCTTTGAGGAGTACAATTCAGGATATATCTGATACATTCGCCTCTCCGGTGGTGCCTGGGATGAGGAGATGACTTGGCTGAAGTGTCCCCAGTAAGAGAAAGTCACAAGGGTCCCCAGGCTTTCCTGCCACATCCAGGATGCTTTTTCCATCTGTCAACATTCCCAGCTTAATAGGTACATTACAATAAAGGGTCTGTAGTTACATCTTTATAGAAAGTGCAGAGTGAAATTCCCCCCCCCCCCCATTTTTAGAGGCAGAGTCTCACTCTGTCATCCAGGTTGGAGTGCCGTGGTGTGATCATAATTCACTGCAGCCTACAGCTCCTGGCCTCAGGGGATCCTCCTGCTTTAGCCTCCTGAGTAGCTGGGACTTACAGGTGCCTGCCACCATATCTGGGTAATTTTAATTTTTTTACAGAGGCAAGATCTCACTGCGTTGCCCGACCTGGTCTCCAAGTGTCTCAAGTAGTCCTCCTGCTTCAGCCTCCCAAAGCACTGAGCTTACAGGCGTCAGTCACCATGCCTGGCTTGAGGCAGCTTCTTTAATGTCGGCCCTTGGGCTGCTTATAGATAGGTAGATAATTTGAGGCCTGTTTTGCTTATCTGCGGTGTTAGATATCATGAAAAATATGCTCATCAGCGTTCATTAGTGTTTGTGTATTTAATGCACAGCCCAAGACAACTCATTCAGCTAATGAGAAAAAGTTGGACGCCCCTGGGGATTTCTCAGGGTTTTTAGCACATTAGAATACATTGCGGATCTCAGTAGAGGAGGTCAGGTATGGATGGATAAACAGTACAAAAGACAGTAATTCTCAAACTTATTTGACTATAGGACCTCCTGTGGTTAAGGAATATGTAAAACTGTTTCAGAAATGCTGTAGGTAGGGAAGTGATTGGGTTGTAAGTTGGTGCTCTGTTTTTTTTTTTTCAAAGTTGGAGAGCGTTGGTCAGGACAGTCCAAGAACAATTCCCGTCACCCAGGCTGCAGCATAGCACCTCTGTTCTTTAAAGCGTCTGTCCTTCTTCATTAAGCACCTGTTTTGGTGTCAGGTGAAGGGTTCTCACGGATCATTAAATGTTGTCTCTCTTTTTTAGAGAGCACCACTGTCTTCTGCTTGGCTTGTGTGCAGTCATTCACCAGTCCCTTCCTACTGATTGCTTCTGGTTTTCCAATGAAGGTTCTTTTACATTAAGATTATTTCCAGTTTTCTCATATTGTAAACAACACTATGATGAACATCCTTGTGGGTAGATGTTTGTGCACGTGGACACGGTAGTATTCTTAGATGTGGAATTGCTAGGTCACTTGGTACATGTTTTGGAAACAAAGTCCATCGGAATAGCCAGCACATTGCTTTACAGAGCAATTGGAGTTTTGCTTCCCAGCATAGTTCGTGGAGAACGAACTAGTTAGTAAGCAGTGTCATTGGAGGGGACCAGCTGTGGGGCAGCCTTGGCCTCCCCCCCACCCCCAACCAGTCCCTGGGGAATCAGACAGGGGCCTCATGTATAATAATTTGCTGTGCTGCCTTATCTGGCCAGTCGGACCTCCAGAGGGCTGGAACTCTGGAACCCTGCCTGTGGCCCTTCTCCCCTCATGCTTCCAGTGCTCTGCTTGAGTGGTGGGCCCTGTGGGGACTTAATACATATTAATTGATTTAGATTTAGATGTTTTTCCCTATGTAGGAGCTCAATAGTAGAGACTCGTTTGTCTAAATCCTTTTTATGTCCCTGAAACTGTGTGTGAGAGGCACAGATTGGACTATAGAGACAATGGGCCATCAGGGACCTTGTTGGAAAGAAGGTTTCTGTCTCAGCTTTTATTGCCTGGGTCCTGCCTGACTCTCAACCGTACATGGCTGGTGTTCTCAGAAGGGAGTAGCGGGATTGGGGTTTACAGGCAAGAGGGATTGGTAGCATCCTTTCTCCCCCCTTTCTTTTGCCCAAGTAGCTCTTCTTTTATTCTTACTCAGTCACCCAGGGTACAGTGCCATGGTATCATCATAGCTTACAGCAGTCTCAGTCTCTAGGGCTCAGTGATCTTCTTGCCTCAGTTTTCCTATTTTTAGTAGTGATGGGGTCTCACTCTTGCTCAGGCTGGTCTTCAGCTTGTGAGCTCAAGCAATCCATTGGCCTCAGCCTCCCAGAGTGCTAGGATTATAGGCATGAGCCACCCCACCTGGCCCCAAGTAGATCGTTTTGGAGAAAGACTCATGGCTGCAGACTGGGCTGTGGCAGTGGTAGGGAAGCAGTCCGTCCATGGCCTGTGGTGTGCGGCTGTGTCAGAACTTTGTGTGCTGTTTCCTTTGATCCCCACGTAAACCTTTAGTGTCAATGTCACAGTTGTCTCTTTCCAGCCCAAGGAATTCAAGGCTCTGGGAGGTTTACTACCATGAACAGGGTCTCTCAACTGTAAAGGGCAGGGGATGCTATAGAAACTGAAGCCAAGTTTATCTGAATCCAAAGCCAGTTCTTTTTTTTTGTTGTTGTTGTTGTTGTTGCAGTTTTTGGCTGGGGCTGGGTTTGAATCCATCACCTCTGGCATGTGGGGCCAGCGCCCTACTTCTTTGAGTCACAGGCACTACCACCCCTAAAGCCAGTTCTTTTTTTTTTTTTTTTTTTTTTGAGACAGATCCTCAAGCTATCCCCCTGGGCAGAGTGCTATGGCATCACAGCTCACAGCAACCTCCAACTCCTGGGCTCAAGCGAGTCTCCTGCCTCAGCCTCCCAAGTAGCTGGGACCAC
>CAUYQV010058648.1:0-49471 GCA_963574575.1 Galagoides demidoff | reverse complement strand
ATATGGCTATTTCACCAGAATATGAGTTTTATATTATTTTTGTTAATTTTATAATGTTAAACTGTAATAAATAATTGCTGAGAAGTGATTATCAAGAACTGCTTATCAAAGTTTGCATTGTTGTCAGGCCCTGCCTGCCCCGCGCCCCCCACTCCGCGCCCACCCCACCCCACCCCGCCATGTTGTCCCGCCTTACGGATGTTAAAATCTGGTCACCCTACTCTTAGGGCCCAAGAGAAATCTTTCCTCTTGGGATCCCCCACCCCCCACTGAACCCTGTCTCCTACAGGGTGGGAGCACGTCAGGGCGCCTCCAGTGTCTGCTCCCCATCCCGGGCTCTTCTCTTCTCCCCTCCCCACCCTCACCCTTGACTCTGCAGAAGACAGGGCACAGCACTGGGCCACTGAGAACATTCTCTCCCTCACCTGGAGGCGTCTGCCCTTCCCTCTGCACACCCTGGATTTCAGTGCCTGGCAATCTGTTTCTCCTGCATTTAGGCAGGACATTTGAGGCGGTTTTGCTAAACAAGAACAAAATCACAGCCTGGCAGAGAGAATGAATTAAAGGGACAGACAAGGAAACAAACTCAGGAGTAACCTTTCTGTGAGCTCACAGCCTGCCTTACGTGACCTCAGGGGACCAGCTGTCCCTGAAGACCCAGGGCTGTGCCCTCTGAAGCCACTTCTTTTGAGTTATTGTCCTGAGATACTTCTGAGGTAAAAGGGGGTGCTTCTGGTTGCACGAAGGTCCCTCCCGCATCCTCGTGACTACACTGTCCTTGGAGGGATGTCTGAGAACTTGCTGCTGCAGGGTTGCCTGAACAGCTGTCTGAGGTGCAGTGCCTTAGAGATCGCAGCCCGTGGGGTAGGGGCGGGGAATGCCCTTCACAGGAAAATACGTGTGTCTCGCACCTTTCTTTGGTTTTCAGAATTGAGTCCCGTCAGGTATCCTCCGAGGTTGGAGGGGAACTCCATCCTATCAAAGTGGAAACTCACAACCCAGACACAGTGTGAACCCACACGCTTCCTTAGAGGACACGGCGTGGGAGGGGCTCTGGGCTGGGTGGAGAGGCTGCCTTGCTGTGTGGTGACACCACAGCAGGCACTGTTGTCTCCTGTTTGAACCACCAGCCAAAATCACTGGGCCGTCTGGGGGTCCTGTGGACAGCTGAGGTCAGCAGCTTGGGAGACGCCCATCCTTCTCTGCTTGAGGGTGGGAGACCAGGCCCTGGGCCCCTGAGCTGTCCCGTGGAGTCTGGCCGTTTCTCACTCTCATCCCCACCGTCCGAGCTCTTCAGCTCATTGGTGTTCTCTTTTTTCCCCCAATGATTAAGTATTAATGATAATTTTCATCATTCAGTCTGAAGGGCATAGCTCAATGGTGATTATGTGGTTTGGAGGATTTATTTAATTTTAATGAAAGGAAGTCATGTTATGTTTCAGGGGGAGGGGCTGCCCAGGGGCAGAGCTGGGAATACTGACAGTGGCAGTGAGTCAGGAGAGGACAGGCTGCCCCCTTGGTAGGACAGTTGTGTTCCTGTGCCCTGCCTCTCTCTTTTGGGAGGTGTGACCAGTTAGTTTGTTTGCTGAGCTCTCTTTAGAGTGCGGGTAACTGACTGATGGCTCCCCTGCAGCCTGTGGCCTGGACGGAGGGCAGCGGTCACCCTTTGCCCTGAGGCAGAAGGGTCTTGAGTCTGGGTGGGCGGGGCTGTTCCTGCCAGGACGCTGCTTTGCCCCCGCCCTCCGCATCTCTTCCTATTGCTGTTTCTTCCGCCCACAGGAGGTGGCCAAGTCCAGTTCACTCCTTAACTCCACTGGGGACAGCCCCTCCCAATACTTGTACCTGAAAGATCCCTGTGTTGCCACCTTGCCCAATAACCCCTCCCACTTCCCCTAGTTATCTCAGTCTGTTACCACAAACCAGAGAGAACGTGCTGATAATGTGGATGTTTTTGCTCTCCGAAGTGGCACGTTTTCATTTTTAAAAATTCCTCTTAATTAATGGGAGGAAGATCCCAGGGTCTCTGGCTGGCTGTAGAGGGACTATTTGGAAATAGTTGAACTTCAGATTTCGAATCACGGAGAAGGATTATACTGAGGATGGATTCAGCCCTTTTCCTAGGATATAAAATACCTTTTTCATTCTTTTCTGCATCAAACATTTTTATAAGCCTCCTTTCAAGGCGTTGCTCTGGGGTTCTGGGTTCCTGGCTATAAATTGGGAAGACATGGCTTCCTTTGTCTGGTACTTAAAAACCACTTGACTTCCTGCGTACAGTTTGAGTTGTTTTTCTTCTGCTCCAAATTAACGAGTTCTATGAAGGCCGGGATGTTTGACTGTTGGGTTCAGTGCTGAATCCTTAACCCGAAGAATCATGCTCGGCACGTGGAAGGAGCTCAGTAAACATCGGCTGAATGGGTGAATATTTGACTGGCTTCATGAGATCACCACCGCGAGGATTCAGGCTGAGCTGGTCTCGTCTATCTCTGCAAATAGACCAGGCTGGTGCAGTAACCTCCACTAAGCTGACAGTGTTCTTCAGGTGCCTGTGTGGACCTGTTAGCACTCACCCATCAAGCTGTCTCTCTGGTTGGGATTACCTGGGTATTGGTTTTCCTCATCAGATGGCCAGCTGCAAGGAGACAAGGCTATTTCTTTATCCCGAGGGTTAAGGGCACTATCAGGAAATGTCTTCCAAAATGAAATTTAATTAAATAGATAAAAATTGTGGGGTTTAGTTCAGGCTCTGTAGTTTTCCCAGAATGACCCAAAAAGTCTATGCAAAATTCTGAGTACTATATCCATCAGCTACTGAAGGCATCAGCTAGGGCCTGTCATCTTCTCAAATCCTACAGGAAAGCTTCAGTCCTGAACACCTGGTGTAGCAGCAATAACACAGCAGCGCAGTGACGTCAAAATACTAGGGTAGAATGGCGAAAATCCAAATTAATAAATATCTAATTAAATGTTCTCAAAGCATACCGTTGTGTGAACTTTGTTATTTGCAAAATGTGGGGGCTCATAAACATTTCATTAATTTGAAAAAAAATTGTGGCTTAGTTTCTTCTCACTTCACAAGAATTCCTGAGTTTGCACGATGAGTGCTGAGGAATCTTAGTCAGCCATATGAGTTATGTAAAGCCAAAGAAAAATACAAAAGCAAAATTATAAAAATCCTTTCCAAACTTCAGAGGGCAGAAAAAAAAATTAATAATAGTTGGTGGATAGATCGTGGGGGATAGTCCTCTAATAGCAAACGTCCTAAGGCCCCCAAATATTTCAGAACAATCTACCAAAATACTAAAGAATTCTACCTACCATAATATGCAGTGTTTCGGTACTGTTTCCAAAAATTAGAAATACTAACTTTCCTCTTTAGGATTTTTAGATTAATTCCTGTAATGTCATTTTGTATAATCAGATATCTCATCTGATCAATGTAAAATAATCTTCTTAACCTTTGCTGATTTTGCTTGTTGAATGTCCTGTTTTATAATCTAATCTTTCATCTTCTTTCAGGAATCCTATTCACGATGCTGGTATTTGGACCAGCCTGTGGGTTTATCCTGGGCTCTTTCTGTACCAAAATCTACGTGGATGCAGTCTTCATTGACACAAGTAAGGAATATTTCTCGATTTGTAATTGTTGTCTGGAAGCATTTCCTCCCTCATAAAGAGGCTTGAGCCTGTGGGTTCTGAAAGCCTTATTACTACGAGTGAGCCTTAATGCACCAGCCTCATAGCTGGGGCCTCCCTGAGATTCCATGAAAAGGGCAGGAAGGAGTTCCGGTTCATTCAGAGTCAAGTCTGAGCTCTGCCAGCTTCTACCTAGGGGCCAAATAATCTCCAATAGTTGACTTTACTCCTTAAATCTTTATTTTCCTCAACTGTAAATTCAGGGTAGTAAGAGTAATTATGACTTCCTCAAAGGCCTGTTTTAAGAATTTAATGGTAGTGTATACATAGAAATTCCCCCTGGCACTTACTTAATAAGTGGTGACCCCTTAATCTACATGAGGACCCTATTTTCTAAACCAAAATTTGAAACACTCTGGAAGAGCAAAGGTACAGGTGAGGTCAACAAGACAGAATGTTTGAAAGTCCTTTTATGAGACACTGTTGTGGTGGCTTGGTGAGGAAACATCCGCATTGAAGACCATTATATACAAAACTTGGGTTTTTAGCAGGAAAAGAAAATGTATTTGTCAGAATGCTCTGGGGCCCCCAGTGCATGATTCTGGGATTGAACAGTGTGTCAGATAGGATGGGCTAGGTTACACTGTGGTGACTAACAGTCCCCACAGCTAAGTGATTTTATACAACCCAAGCTTATTTCTCTGTCACACTCCGTGTACAGTGTGGGTTGTGGGGTACAGGGAGGACTTGGCTCATCGTGGTCACCCAGGGGCCTAGCCTCCCAGAAGTTCCATCTAACCCTAATCTAATGATCAAAGTTAACGTCACCAATAATGGAACACGTCAAAATCATGTACCACCTGAACACAGTGAGGAGCCCAGAGAATCACTGTGAGATTGCTGTTAAAGTAACACTCCGGCTTGCACGGTTGAGAAGGCAGGAAACCAGACTGTGGCAAGTTCCACGCTGGCTCATGAAGCTTCTGCTCAGAAGTGACACACGTTTTCTCTTGAATTTTATCAGGCAAAGCAAATCACTTGGCATATTAATTTTCTATTGCTGTATAACATCAGTCCAAATGTAATGACCTAAAAGAACAGACATTTATTATCTGACATATTTTTCTATGGGTCTGAGTATAGGAGCGGCTTAAATGAGTGGTCCTGGGTAGGGGTCTCACCTGAGGCGGCAGTCACGGTGCTGCAAGATGTGGG
Source organism: Galagoides demidoff (assembly GCA_963574575.1). Classification (NCBI taxonomy): domain Eukaryota; kingdom Metazoa; phylum Chordata; class Mammalia; order Primates; family Galagidae; genus Galagoides; species Galagoides demidoff. The sequence goes on along the minus strand of CAUYQV010058648.1, from coordinate 44,620 downwards.
CCTGGTTCAAGGTCATGTCAAGGCTTCCATGGGCCTTTCTACTGGGCACCCCTGGAGAAGGTGAGAGATGGCACCTGAGACAGGAGCCACAGTCTTTTTATGACCTAATCTCAGAAGTGACATCTCATTACTTCTGCATTCTGTTTGTTAGAAGCTACTCGCTTGTGCAAATTTGGTCCTAAGGAGAAGGGATTATTCTATAAGCGTGTGAATAGTGCAGTGGGAATCTTTGAAGACCCTCTGAGATGCTGCCTACCATTTGTGGTCTCAACCTATCCCCTCCCTGAAAACGAACACTGTTATTTCCATATAGTTTCATGGATATCGAAGCCGTATTTCCATTCCCTCGGAAAACAGAAGGCAAGGAGCCATTTCTGCTTCTTTCTCCTCCTCACGCCGATCTGTTCTCAGGATCAATAAGAACTCTCAGTCCCGGGTTCTCAATCCATCATCTCTTGACAGTGCTAAATTAACTAATTCACCCTAAAGAAATAATGTGGTTTTAAATCCAATCAAGTCGCTTTGTGATTCACTCCATTAATCCCACTGATATATTTACTTGTAGCTAATGATGTTACGAATTTCCAAGTGGAACAAAAATCGGATGCAGCCATATTTATTTATTCTTTTAAAGTGCTGGGTCTGTTCAGGAGGTAATTGAAAGCAGCTGCTTTCCAGCAGTTGGTTGTCCTTTTAACCCCTGTTCCTTGCAAGAGAGGTGATGGGTGGGCTGGGAAGAGAACCCACGAAACGAGTTGGCTGCATCTGGGTCATATGGACCAAAGTCCAGCTTCCACCGACACACCAGTGCAGCAGAAAAGCCACCAGAAGGGAGAATTCCTGTCGCAGTGGGCAGCTACCTTGAAGAGTAGCAAAGTGGCCAGGCAGCTTATTTTATCCTCAGAGCATCATTGGTGGCCTTAAACCAAGGCCTAGGAAGAACCAGAATCTCTAAGCCAGAAAGAAGCTCAGACATCATTCTCTTCCAACCCTTTTGCTTTACAAAGGAGAAAACGGTGTCAGAGAAGGGAAGCAGAGTACCCAACCCAAGGGACATACCTGTATCTATATAAAACCTGCATCTCCTGAACCAGCATGCAGATATTTCCACTTCAAGATTCTTCTCTCCAGACTGCTGCTGAGAATGGAATAGCATCTTTTGTGGGTAATTGGAATGACTCAAGTGATCCAGCAAGTGGCTGACTGGAGAGGATGCAGTCTTACCACTCAACATGTCCTCAGTTTGCTGAGGCTGTTCCTTCTGTCTGGAATGCTATTCCCATCTCACTCTGTTCAACATCTTTGCTCACCCTTCAAAGCCCAGTGTGATGCAAAACCATCCATGGGTCCAGGTTTATTGGCAGCTTGATGCTTCCATGCATGTAAGACAGACAGGCGCTTTTCCATTCTGATGGCAGCCTTCTCCAATGGCAGGTGGACAGCGGATGTCCCAAGAGCCACTTCTGAGGAACGGAAGGACTCATTGCAAGCCACAGTCTCTGCATCCTTCCTGAAGGCACTGTGATGGTTGGGATGGCTCTTTACCAGTAGAGGGCGGAAGAATATCATTTATTCTACTAGGGAGTCTGCCACAGAATTCTGTAGTTTTCAGCAATTTTATTGTTCCTAACCTCATGACTGAAACTTGTCATCTGGGAGTGGATTGGGGCTGTATTTGAGCAAGGGGGTTCTCAGTTCTTTAAGCCTCCCCCATCCTTTCCTCCTTTACCTGAAAAAGACACTTCTTTAGGGCTGTCTGAGGAATGAGAACATTTCCTTAGGTGTGAGTGTACAGGGGCCACACACACGGCCACTGTTCCTGAAATCTCAGCTGAGACCCAGGGTCCAGGAAAAGCAACAGTTTGGAATTGTGGCCACAAGGCAGGTCTACTGAGGGCTCTTACTGTGGGACGTATGGAGGAGAGCACCTGATATCCCCAGGTTCCCTGGCAGAGCTGAGGAGTCAGCCTTGAAGGGGAGAGTCCGCAAGGAAGCCTGGCTGAAGCCTGGGAGCTGATCGGCTGGGGGTGCGGGGAGGGTTGGTTCTGGGTATGGCTGGCTGTGGGAGAGAGACTCCAGGGTACCTGGCCTGGCTGTACTTAGACACAGGGATTCTGCTGCCATTTGTCAGTGTTTGTCCCCGTGTGGCCTCCTGTGCCCTTCATCTTAGAATAGATTTCTTTCCTGCAAGCTGGAAGAGGACATGGTGGTGTCTCCAGAACTTCTTTTTTAGAATATCTTTGGTAAATTGAAATCCAGATAAGAACAGGACCTTGAATAAAGGAGGACTTGTTGGCAGAGCGTCCCCCTAATCGTGGAATCAACTGTCCTTAACAGTATGGTTTTATCAGAAAATGATCAGTAAAACAATAGCCAGAAGCAGGTCACTTGTTAAAGCTGGGCAGAGATTGGCTCCCTGGAGGCTCAGAATGTTCCCAGGACGTGTAGATCCTAACGGTTAGAAGAGGTATCACCACACAGTGGTTAAGAGTTCAAGCGCTGGCTGGGTGGGTGCAGTGGCTCATGCCTGTAATCCTGGCACTCTGGAGGCTGAGGTGGGACAATACTTGAGCTCAGGAGTTTGAGACCAGCCTGAGCAAGAGTGAAACCCCTTCTCTACTAAAAATAGAAAAATTAGCCAGGCATTGTGGTGGGTGCCTGTAGTCCCCAGCTACTCAGGAGGCTGAATCAGGACTTTTTAAGCCCAGGAGTTTGAGGTTGCTGTGAGCTAGGCTGTGCCATAGCACTCTAGCCTGGGCAACAGAGTGAGGCTTCTGTTTTATTTTGTTTTGTTTTTTTGAGACAGCATTTGAGCATTGAAATGAGATCTGTATTTGAATCCTGACTACACCCCTTACACGTTTTATGATCCTGGGCACGAGCTAATCTTACAGATCATCTAGCACAGTGCCTGGCATATAGTCAGTGCCCATAAACGTGAGGTATGATAGTGAACCTATTCCACAGCTAGCGAGGGATAGAGCAAGGATTCATCCTCAGGCCCTCAAAATCCCCCTCTTGACAGAGCAGCTTGCATCCCTGAAACCTCTCCAAGAATTCAGCCAGAAGGCTGCCCCTTCCATGGAGGCAGCTGCCATGACCCGACCTCAGCAGCACATCCAGACAGACTTGTCCTAAGGTGCACACCAGCCGGCCTTGCAGACGGCTGCGTGGTATTTGCAGCTGGAACAAGATACCACCATCTGTTTGCTTCACAAAAAAGGTCGACAAGCTGAGAGCCTCCTGCTCTGCGGTCCTGACGGCTGGCTGCTATTGCTCAATGCCTTCATTGTAGACTAATTAGCCCAACGGCTGGGATGCTGAATGTTCTGAGGCCATCCTCCTCCCCCAAGCCCTCCTGGTCTCCAGTTTCTAACTAGGTTTGTAACTGAATAATACTCTTGGAATTCTCGAGTCCCATAGCAAAAGTTTGATAAAATAGGTTAAATTGGTAAATGAACTTTAAAAACATTTATGTGTGTGTGTGTGTGTGTGTCCCTGTCCGGAGAGTCATGGTAGTTCATACACATCAGCAGGGCCCAGGAGGAAGAAGTCAGTGTCTCAAATTTGCTTTGACCTACTCTTCTTATGGTCTCAGGTATCTTCAAGGGTGGGCTGGGGAGGGGTAGTTTAAACTGGCTAATCTTGTTCCCAGTGATCTTAGAAATGGATGGAAATCTCCATGAGCCCCATATGTTCTTTTGACCGGCAGCAGAGAACAAACAGCTGTCAGCAGCTTGCACAATTTACCCAACAAGAACAACCCAAAGTCAGATGCCAAAGTGGAAGGGTCAGAAAAATGGATCTTGTAGAGGAGAAAACCCTTCTGTGCCTGTTGATACCTAAGCAGAGGCGGCTCACGGTGAACCTACCCGGCCTTGGGACAGGCAGATGTTTCTACGATGGTGCATCCAGTGTGAATGACTCTCCTTGCTCTCCTCAGCTCTCATGATTCCCCCACTCTTCTCACCAACTCCCCTCAAAATTAAACAGCATCTTTGCTCAGTGCCTGGGATGACTGTAGGTAGACAAGTGGCCCCAAGGAGCCGAGTCAGTCTACTTAGAGTGCCCTGAGCATACCACGCTTTTGCTGAGGCTGCCCCCTCACCCTGGGTTGCTGTTTCCACTCCATTCTGTTCAGCCTCTTTCTTCAGCATGTGTCTGGTTTCATTGGAATGTGATGTACCTAAGTAAGACAAGTGGTGCTTTTCAATTTTGAAAGCAATCTTCACCCAAAGGCTGAAATGGCAATAATTTTTTAAAGTCAAGATACTGATTAAAACCAGAGAGAGAAGTAAAGAGGTTTTCAAGCCTTTCCTCCACCTATACCCAACACAATACTTTTGCTATGCCAAGCCTGCCCAGGACTGCTGCTCTTACAGATTTTTATTTCCTAAGACTGTTGGACTAGTCAGGGTAGGCTAGGTTATGCTGCAGTAGCAAACAGCCCCCGAATCTCAGTGCCTTACAATACTAAAGATTTCTTTTTTGTTCATGCTTCAGATTCTGAACAAGTCAGTGGGAGACATGTTGTTATTGTAGCCAGTCAGGTAATGTCTTAGGAGGAAATACGTTCATGGACCAGCCCAAATGTATTTCCATATGGAGTGACACGTGTCCCCTCTGCCCACGTTTTATGGGCAAGACTCCGTGGCATACAGCCACTCCTGACTTGAGTGTGGGAGGCGGATCCCTTCTTGTCCCCAGAAGAGGAAGTTCGTAGACACTGATACCGTCTACCAAACCATTCTTTGTTGGCCTGTAGAGAACCCCAGTATTCCAAGGCCCAGTAGTCCTAAACAAGTATCTCTGCAGCATAGATGGTTGCCAGACAAGTGGAGGGAGAGTTAGTTCTCAGCCCAACTAGCCATACTGCCTCAGAAAAAATATTTGTTACAGAGATCGAGAAAAGGACCTCACAAAAGACACGTCTCAGACTGGGTTCCAGGTTAGCCAGTCGTCTTCCCAAGATCATGCTGAAATTTCACTCTGCTCCCTGACGCCGACGGCATCACACACCATGGCTGAGTGGCTTCTCCTCGGCAGGTTGTTTCTCTCCCTGCCACTGTGCTCTGGATAATTGAAATGAAGGGAAAAAAATCAATACTTCCCCAAATAGTCAGTGATGATTTTCTTGGATCTACAAAATACTGCTCTCTGCAGTAATACCCTTCTCTTCCCTGCCCAAATGGCAGGCCAGGCAAACTTTGATTCTGACTGTGGCTATGGCAGTGCCTTCTCCCCAGCTCTCAGACTCTGAGGGAAATACCAGCTTTCTATGCATACCTGCAGGGAGCACGCAGGCACATTCACACAAACAGCCTCCTCCCCCGTCCCTGTCCCTGGGATGTTTTCTGACACATCAAAGTTGTTAACTTCCTAACTAAAATACAACTTTCTGCATGGTGCTAATTTTGTTCCCCCAAACAACTGCTAGGATTCCTCTCTTTACATCTGCCAGCTTTTCAATTCCCTCTTTATGGCGCACACAGACAATGGAGGGAAATTCTTCAGTTGCCTTTTGCTGTCTTCTTGTTTTCATTCATTGCTTGGCAGCAGGTGAAGAAACACAGTAAGTGACTAGTGAAAAACCTTCCCATTCAGCTCCCCAGGCAATTTTACTTCCTTTTCTTTTCCCTCATTTGCATAAAGACGCTTTCAAGATCACCTTGGGTTTTCCCTCGCCATATCCTTTAAAAAAAAAAAAAAAACATTTATTAAAACTCCCCTTCCTATACAAATATATATAAAAGTGAAATATGCAAAGGGCCTCCTATGTGTCAGGTGGTTCTTGCTTATTGCCTCTCATCCTTACAACTATCCTGGGTGGATGTCATCTTTATTTTGTAAACAATTGCAGCTATGGCTCAGGGAGGGGAAGGAACTTACTCAGTTACATGCTAGGAAGTCGCAGAGCTGGGATCCAAGCCCTCAGCGCACTCTCCCCTCTTCAGCGTGCAGCTACGCAGAAGAGTCTGGTCCGCTGCAGTGCAGTGGCTTTGGAGACCCCAGTGTTCCCCTTGCCAGCTGCTGGAAGATCCTGTGCTCTTAGACCCATTTCATAAGGCACAGGAATTAGTCCTTTACCGAGGGCCTGGGACAGAGTGGTAAAGAGCGTGGACCGTCGCATGGGAATGAATGCCTGTGTTTCAGTCTTTAACTCAGTGAACTTGGGCGAGGCATCTAACCTTCCTACGCCCCAATTTCTCTATCTGTATAGAATAGGGATAATAAAGTTCTACGTTGTATGGTGGTGGAGGACCTTAAGTATGTATTCCGTGTAATGCCTGGTATAGAGGAAGCCCTCAGTAAATGATGCCTGGCGTCATCATTATGTTAGCTGAAGAGACATCGGGGGAGCACGTTACGAATGGTGAAGTGCTTGCTTCATGTCCACAGTCATTACTCTTCTCAGAGCTGTCCGTCCATCTGGACCAGGCCTCTGGCCCTGTTGGTCTTAGCTCACATACCAGATCTCCAAGCATCTTCCTCGGTGCTCCAGGGCCATGCCTTATCAAGGAGACATTTCTAAGCAGCTCATCCAGAGTGCCACTATGTAAGGCAGTGGGAAAGAGACAGTAGAAACCCTACCAACTGGCTAAGCTGTGGTCCTGTCCCCACGACTTCAGCTGGCAAAGTCAAAGGAAGAACCGTGCAAGGCAGTGGAGCACATGCACGGTGCCTTTAAGCAAACGAGCTGGTTACAAAGCTTTCGAATAGAGGGCTGGTGCCCGAACACAGTTGACCAACGAGGTTTGAATTAACACCTCCACTAGCAGCTTGAAACCACAAATAACAAGCCTCGTCGACTCAGTGCTCAAGGATTTGCTAGGCACTGTACTGAGCACTTTGCCATTTGGTCTTCCCAGCAAGTCTATAAGGTAAGTACAGCAGTCATCATCAGTGTTGGGCAGAAGAGTAAACTGAGGCACAGGGAGCTCAAACCACTAGCTGAGGTCATACGGAAAGAAGTGGGAGGGTCTCAAACGCAGCAGCCTGGCTGCCGGGACCATGCTCTTATCCCCGTTCTTTGCCTCCACTTGGAAGCTGTAAACCTAATTTAAGACCGGGAAAGAGGTGCTGAATCTCATTAGTTGTTTTGGGAGACCTAGAGTAAGTATACCTGGAGAAAATCTACTTTGAACAACAAATGTCTCTTTGTGTTTTGTGAGTGCACCTTGGCAGCTCTGCCAAGTCAATCAATTCCAGCCTAAATTCAGAGACTGTCTGGCTTCTCACTGTTTTTGTTTAGACTGATATAAATGCAGGGTAGACAAGAAAATGCAGGAGGGAATGGGATCAGTCTTCAGCTCTGAGAGAAACAGAAGCGTCGTTGTAGAATGATAGGCTTCGCAGCCCACAGCCCATCTTACCCCTCCCCAGGTCGTCTGTAGAGCGCCTGGCATCTTGGTCCAACGTCCTCAGCGGCAGCTTCTCCCGCTAAACTGTGCTCTTTCCTTTGCAGGTAACCTGGACATCACCCCGGACGACCCCCGCTGGATCGGAGCCTGGTGGGGTGGCTTTCTGCTCTGCGGTGCCTTACTCTTCTTCTCTTCCCTCTTGATGTTCGGGTTTCCACAGTCCCTGCCCCCGCACTCAGACCCCGCCATGGAGAGCGAGCAGGCCATGCTCCCCGAAAGAGAATACGAGAGGGCCAAGCCCAGCAACGGGGTCCTGAGGCACCCCCTGGAGCCAGACAGCAGTGCCTCCTGCTTCCAGCAGCTGAGAGGTACAGGCGAGATCATCACTGTGGGTGGAATCATAGGGGACTGGGATGGGAACGGTGAGGGCAGGGGTGGCCCTCAGGACCAGGCACTAGAGGACTTGAGCTGGAGCAAGATGATGTTTATTTTGCATAATTTGCTGCCACCAGGCACGTCTTAACTCACTCCTGACACAGAAATGACTTGGCTTGCTAAATACAAACCAAAGTAGAGCCGCTACCGTTTATTGAAGGGACCCCTGATAGGACTTGACACATAACAAACTTGAGTGTCTGTAGAGGGAAGGATGTTGGGGGGGTGGGGGGGTGAGGCTGAATGATCTGCGGAACTCTTTTGAACTCTTTCAGGCCACTTATGAGCACCTTGAAGGAATAAAGGACCTTTGAAGTTGGCTTTCTTCGCCTGATACAGGCGTGCTTTAAAAAGCCACCTGCAAAATGCATTTCTTTAGATTCGCTCTGTCCTTCCGTCGCCTCCACTAAGGATGAGAGATGTGTTCCTGCCGGAAGAAATATTAACCCAGTCTTAATAACAGTCATACTTTAGAAGGCAGCAAAGCTCTTGCTATTATTTTTAAAGGGGAAGGGATGCAGCTTTTCTGACAAAATGGTGAGGCGCAACAACGATGCAGAATGACAGTGAGAAGCCCCACCCCCCCGGACCCCAACCCTGCTTGCTTCTGTATTTTCCTTAAAGGCAGGAAAACCACAGGGACGCTGAGCATAGGCCAGCAGCTTCTGAGGTGACTTGGCGTCTGTCGGGGGAGCTACGTGTGGTTGTCCTTAATGCACACGACTCTGGTCCCCAGAAATAACTGCCTGGATTTTGGAAATGAGCAGGCCGTGACATGTGCAGGCAGGAGCCAGGCTGAGGGACGGGAAAAGGTAGAGGGTCACCTCTTGCCGGGAACTGAGCGCTCAGTGGGCCAGCCTTCAGCAGCAGCAGACACAGCCTTCCTGAGCCCAGGGTAGACATCTCTTAACAGTGACAGTCTCTTTACTCAGCTTCTGCATAATGAGATGCACCTTCTGTAGAGACAGTTGAGATTCGTGGAGGAAACCTCGGGCTGCCTCATGCCCAGGCCCCCATTCTGTTCCTCCCCAGCTCTGCAATCATTAACTTCTCCCTGCCGCATTTCCACAAGTGTAAAAATTGTAATAACGCAGTTCCTCACTGACAGTGCTGTCCTGGGAAGGCAAGCACAGCCGCAGAGGACTGTTAACTGTGCCTGTTAGTCATGAGGAATCAGGAGGACTGGTGCTGCTTCCAAAAAGACTAATTGAATAACCTGATGTCATGTCTGACTCCATGTTCCAGGATGGTTTCTACCAGTGCTGTAATCTGGAATTGCCCATAGGAGATATTAAAATTCATTGCTCTGGGTTTCCAGAATGCCTTGGTAGATGAGAAGGCTGCCCAGTCTGTGTCCTTCAAGGTTGCCTTGGCATGGACCCCCCATGTGTAGGTGCTTACTAAGAGCCCCCCCCCCAAATAGCCTGCCTTTCTCGGGCCCCCAACAGGCAGGAGGGGGATTCCTGCTTTTTCTCTGGTAGCACAGCTAGCTATGGAAAGTGTCCCAGTAACTAGACTCGTAGGAGTAAATTGAGCCAGCATGAGAGTGGGCCTTTGGGAGGACACCTGGCCCCAGGTGAATGGCAGCCTTCTCAGGGTTCTGGCCATGTCTTCCCAGGGCTCTGATTGCAAGAGCTACACTAATAATCTCTCATCTTTTATCTCTGGAGATACAAAGATGAAAAAGATGCAATCATGCTGTTGAAGAATTGGCCATCCAGTGTGGGGCCATACTAGCAGGTCAGCGGGGACAGCCTGTGGTCAGAACTGCAATGATAAGCACACAGTAGGTTACAGAAGGAACCCCCTCTCCCAGCCATGAGTCAGGGGTGAGGGAAGGTCAGAGGTTTTGCTGAGCCAAGTCTTAGGGGCTTTCCTGGCTTCAGAGTTTGTGGGTTATGATTCAGTTGCTCATTAAGTCACTCCACCCAGTCAGTTCCCCGAGACCCTGTAGGCCCCGGGGCACAGCTTGCACTCCACTGGCAGAGGCATGCAGTAGCAAGGTCAAGACTGCCAGGGTGAGCACGTGCTGGGTCGGTTGTGGCTGAGCTCACAGGTACACAGCTGGGTAGCTGGGTCTGGGACGGGCTAGGCCATACTGATCACCAGTCATGATCTGTACACACATGGGCTTCACTTCTACTAGTTAATGATTTTTGACTTGGAATTAGCAATTTCCAGCTGCATCTGGTCCACTAATGGACCTAAAGGATGCCCCAGCAGGAAAGGAAAGCATTGTTCCTACAAACTCCCCAGGAGTCAGAATGCAGGGAGGGGAGCTATCATGCTAATACGTTTCACATATACCAGTACGTGGAGTGGTTGATGGGCTTCGTTCCTCCACCTGAGACAAATGCTTTCGCCCTGTGGGCATTTCTGCCAAAACACTGTGCAGTAAGTACTATTTGATATTCCCAAGCTCTTCATCCGGGTTCCAGCCTGGAAAGTCCAGGCCACAAATGCAGTGCACTACACAAGCAGTGTGCTATGCGGGCCACGTACTGTGCACTGCACACACAGTGTACCACACATGCAGCACACCACACAGGCAGTATGCTACACGTGTACGTATGCCATGTGCTACACAGGCCACGTGCTGCACACGTGCACACACAGTGCGCTACACATTTGTGGGTACTAATAAGCTGAGCGACGTGGTACATAACAGAGGAATTCACCTTCTCCCGACACCTATCTGTTGCAATTTCTGGTGTTGTTTGTGCTTACAAACAGATTTCTTCTTTTGCCATCAGTCTTTGTCCCCTGCCGTGCTCTGCAGAGATCAGAATCCCCTGAGAAGAGCTGGCGTTGTGCAAGAGCAGCCTCTCCAGTCCCCACTGAGACCCAGACAGTCTTCACACACTCGGGGGAGCGGAGGGCTACCTGTGTTGAGGCAGGTCCTCCTGGGCTAAAGTCCAGCTCTCTGCCTCACGTGCCGTGGCCACGTTCTGTAACTCTTCTTCATCTTTAGCATGTGGTTGTCTGGCTTGATTTCAAGAGACAAGGTCTTGCTCTGTCACCCAGGCTAGAGTGTAGTGGAACTTAAAACACCTGCAGTTTCCCAAGTAGCTGGGACTATAGGTGCACACCACCACACTTTAGTAATTTTTTAAATTTTTTTGTAGAGATTGGGTCTTGCCATGTTGGCCAGGCTGGTCTCAAAGTCCTGAGTTCAGGCCATCCTCCTGCCTCAGCCTCCTAAAATACTGGGATTTACAGACATGAGCCACCACTCCTGGCCTAGTTTTATCTTTCCAGAAGATAAAGTCTTTTTTCATAAAGTCACTATCACCACTAATACCCCTTTATACATGAAGAAACTAAGCTTTGGTGGTAAAGGAATTTGGGCCTATAGTTCACTTTGTGGGGCCTTCCCCCCTTAAAAAAAAAAAAAAGTGGGATGAGGCAGCACCTATGGCCTAAAGGAGTAGGGCGCCGGCCCCATATGCCAGAGGTGGTGGGTTCAAACCCAACCCTGGCCAAAAAACTGCAAAAAAAAGGGGGACTTCAGAGGTCTATTTCTGAAAGCCAGCCATCAGTTGGGTTTGCAATCCTTACCAGAAGGTGAGAGATGGAATTCCAGAATCTTCCAAAATCGCCAGCAAGTCCTCATCTTATAGCAACTATCATGTAACCATTTTGCACAGCAGGTAGCCAAGGAGTAAGGATTTGCTTAAACTCCTTATCCCCTCCTGGTGGGAGCCTGCCAAGCCAGGGTACTTTTTTCCATCTCAGCTCTCCCACCAAATAACTTTTCCTTCAAATCCTGGCTCTCACACAGGAGCTTGCTCTGTGGATGCCCTGTATCTTGAGATGCGCCCTCCCCATCCATCTTCTTATCTAGCACTGTCCCCCACTTTCCTGCATGGAAGTCATGGGCAGGTGGGGCCTGCATCTGCAATGGCCTCCCGAATCTAATAGATGCTCAGTGTACATAATGGCACCTGGACAGTGGAAGGAGGGCAGGGGACTGTAATCGATGAAGGCGCATCTTCAGCTAGTGTGTGGGGTCGCCCATGGTTTGGGGTTCCATTGTAAGTTATCTCCAGTGTCACTTGTCCTAAGAGGCCTTGATGGCACGGCCCAGGTCGCATATCCGTGCCTCCCCCTCACACTCTGTGGCCCCTGGAATGCTTCAGAATCTCTCTGCTGCTGTTTCTCCCTGGAACACCCTTCCTCTCCATTCTCTTCTGGGCTGGACTCTGTCCTTAACCTCCCCTGGAAGCCCCCCTCCACAGCCCCTCTGTGCATGCCCTCACATGCCCAGTGTTAGATAGCTGCGTTCCCCTGTCCCCCACATAACCCCTGCAAAGCACCTGCTACTGGGGTTACCAGGTAGAATGCTTGTCTGCATCTGCCCAGAGATTGTGGGTTCTCCAGGGATGGAGCCTTTGCTAATGTGTTCATTTCCAGGGCAGAGCACAGTGCCTGGCACATAGGTGACAGTAGTTGAATGAAGTAATGAATGAACACTTTCTTGCCAGCGTGCATGCGTGTATGTGCGTATGTGTTCACCTGCACCCACATACACACAGTGGTAGTTAATGTTTTCAGTGCATTATATTTAATCCGAGAGCCTTATGTAGCATGAACACCATTCTACAGATAAGGAAATTGAAGCTTAGAGATGTACAGAAAAGGCATTCTGAACCCTGGCGAAAGCCCCAAGGTCTGTCTTTCTAACCGTGACATAATACTGCCGTTTCTGACAATAAACAGATCCTCTCTTAAAGAATAAATGGCATCAGCAGGTGCTGAGGGCAGAGTGCACTAAATCTCCGTCTGCAGAAGCCGATGTACCTCCAAAAGATGGGTCTTCCAGGCAAGGCTACAACCTAAAAGTGAGGGAAGAACTGCCTCCCTGCAAGCATTGGCCTGTCCTGACCCTCTGCCAGGTTTTGTAGCTGGGACAAGTATAACCACACCAGAGGTTTAAAACCCAAAGGAAAGGCCCTGCCTTTGATCGCTGAAAGAGCAGGGCAATCAAAAGCTGAGCACTCTTGTCTCTGAGTGTGTGGCACTGACTGCCAAGTGGTCTCTTCCTATCTCACAAAAGACAGCCAAGCCTGGTAACAGCAGGTGACAGCTTAACAGGAAGGACTGGGGCCTCAGGGTCTTAAAAACTACCAGCAAAACGTAGGAGGTGATTTGTGGTTTCCAGACTTTTCCCGTGAACCGCCCGTTTGGCATGTACAGTTGACTAATGGATTAGTCATTAGTGATGTTATTAATATCTGTGCCACTTTTCAGGGAGCAGGACTTTGGAGCTGGCAGTGGGCAGAGGTGGAGGTGAAGTCTAGGGGGAGGGTTGTTAAACCAGGGACCCAAGAGGTTCTTGGAGCTGAACCTGGGTCTCTAGGCTCCAAATCCTATGCTCTTTCTACCACTACCCAGAAGGATTCCCTGAATTGTTAATGAACCAAGTAAGGAAAATTGGAATCAGCCTAGGGTCCATGTGACAACAGAAGCCCTTCCTGTGTCTGAGAATCTCGTGTTCTTTCTGTACCGGTTTCGGAGGAGGCCTCGCAGAACCCCAGCTCTAGAGGGGCTTCACCTAGCAAGGAGCTGAAATTCCCCTGGGTCCTGAGTACGTCCCACCTCCCCAATGCAGTCCTTCACTGGGTACCACCCGAATCTCCCTCTAGCCTGCTCTTGGTCTCTCCCACACTCCAGCTTGCTTTGGTCCCTCCAGTCTGCTGTCCACCCTGTGATCTTTTCAAAACACATCTGATTGTGTTGCCACCTCCCCCTGTAAGGGACAGAGGCAAAGTCCTTCCGTGGTCTCCACGTTCTTCCAGCCCGTTCTCATGCCCCTTCTGCCTTTGATCCTTCCACACCCAACTCGTTGATCTCCTTTTACCTTCCCTGTTCCCCAGGACCTCTTCCTCCTGGGACTTTCAACTTGCTGTTCCCTCCACTGGAATCCTGATCCCATCCTCAGACATCAGCTCATGTGTCATTTCTTCAGTTGCTTTTCCTGACCTGTTGGAACCCTTTCCAAGGCACATCATAATTCTACATTTTATATATATACATATATATTATATATATATGTGTGTGTGCGTGTGTGTGTATATATATGTATTAGAGACAGAATAGAGAGTGTTGTGGCATCACAGCTCACCGCGTCCTCCCAACTCCTGAGCTTAAGCTATTCTCTTGCCTCAGCCTCCTAAGTAGCTGGGACTACAGGCGTCCACCACAGCGCCTGGCTATTTTGTTTGTTGCAGTTTGGCCGGGTCCGGGTTTGAACCAGCCACCCTCAGTATATGGGGCTGGCACCCTTCCCACTGAGCACAGGCACTGCCTAATTCTACATTATATTAACATGACTATTCACTTACTCTGTAGGCTCCCGAGGGCAGGGCCAGAATGGCTTCTGCACATGTCCTGGGGCATAGCAGGTGCTTAGGACTTGCTGTTTGAGAAGGGGAACTGATGGATCACTGGACATGCACTGCCAGGCCCAGTGTAGTTTGCTGCTTTCTGTAAAGCTCTCCTCCTCCTTCCCAGGCTTGGTGAGAGCTTTGCATGTCCTGGGTGCCACTGCTAGCCCACAGTGGCTTGCCTGTGTGAGTGGTCTACTCCTGGCACCCTGGTCACTGAAGTGAAGAGGGTCTGCCAGCCCCATTGCTGAGGCTGACATGCCCGGGTGACTTTGGGCTTGGTGGTGTTACCTGTCTTCTGGCAGGTGTTTTGGGTCTTGGGCAGAGGACACATTCACTCCCCTGCCACTGTGCTTCCCTCCGTTGGGCCGGAGTCATGGGTTTGCCTGGCCCCAAGACCCAGCTCATGCCTCTGGCTTCTGCATCTCTGGGCCACCTCCATCGTTCACCATTTGGTGGTCAGTGTCAGCCACTTTGTCCTTAATCAGAGCCCATTTCTTCCAGCACGGTGTCACTCTGAGCAGCCTGGCCCCTACAAGTCCCTGCCGTGCAGGCTGAAGGGCTGTGTTGTGTCGTGTGACGTGTCTTCCTCACTGTCCTCTCCTGTGTGTGAGTTTCACCCATTACGGTCTGTCTTGATTCTATGGTGAGCGAAGCCTTCTGCCTTCGCAAATACTAGGAGTCTCTGCCAGGCTGTGCCTTACGTTTTGCCGTGTTGCAGTTGCTCTATATGTTCCCAAGGGTTAGACTGGTCAGGGGCTCAATGATGTTCTTATCAGCTGGGGATGGGGGTGGGGGGGCTGCCAGGAACAGGCACAGAGATAAGCTGCCACCACACTCCTCAAGTTACTGTAGCAAAGCAGCTGAGATAAATGCATGTGAGGGCCCCTAGGGTGAGGCCTGGCATGTTGATACTCCTGCAGTGTGTGTTGAATGAAAGGAAGAAATAAGTTAGAAGGCAGCGTTTCCCAAGGTGGGGGGGGGGGGTCCTTAGAACACAAGGCCTTAAGATGTTCCTGGAAAAACAAATTGGCAATAACAAAAGGGTAGGTGGGAGGAGTGGGTACATGCCCGTAAGTTTCAGAAGCTCTGTACTGTGTGACCCTCTTGGAGACACTGACTTTATATTGGTGTATTAAAGGTTCTGAGACGGTCAGCAGCTCCCGGAGTGTTGGCTGACTTTGCTTTACTCCATATTGCACAGACTTACGTGGCTTTAGACGTCTCTTATTTGCATTGACTTTAGGGCCACTTGGCAAATGCTCCAGAATGCGGGGTGGAAGGTGGAGAGGCCCCTCGGGAGAGGGGGATGTACTGAGGACCATAGAGGAAGGACACGAAGAAACGGATTGAAGGCTGTAGCGTTTCAGCCCAACCTGGAAGGATGAGCAGAATTCCCAGGAGGGAGAGAGAAGAGCTTGGGATGGGAGGCAGGTGTGAACAGAGGCACCTGGACAGGCACGCCCAAAGCGTGGCCTGGGATAGATGGCTGGGTGGGAGTACAGGACTCAGAAACTGTCATGATACAAGGCAGATTGGGGACAGCTCCTGGCAGCAGAGCTCCTGCTATCTGGAGCTGCCCATTAATAAGACTCTGGAAAAATTACGAAGGAATTATTGGCCTTGCCTTTCCCAAGTGACCTTATTTTGTGAACCTTCATTTCTTAGCCAGGGGATTGCGTCAGCATCACTTGTGGAGTTTCTTGAAGCACCCCTCGATATGTGGGTAATACCCCAGCAGTTCTGATTCTCTGCTTGCAGGTGGAGGATCCAAGCTTCCCCCAGATGATTCTGCATGAACTCCCGGTTACGAATGAATGCTAGAGGCAATGCAGGTCCCCTGCACGCTCCCTGCACGCTCTCCACCTGGCACTAACAGGGCCTCCTGCAGTTGTCCCTAAGTTGACACAGCAGAGGCCTCACTCACTGAATAAGCACACACTTTGTGACCTTCTTGGAGATTCACAAGTGGCATTAGCATGTGGAAGGCCTGCTGTAAACCCAGGGCTTCAAGAAATCACATTAGGAACCAACCATGGGCTTAAAGATGAGCATTTACATCAACTTGGGTGTTGGACGCCATTATTTTTTTCCTGAACATTACTATTTCTCTTCCCAGATTTCCCAGGAGCGAGTTCCCACATTGTTTGCGTTTTTATGAATGCTAAGTGCAGCCAGCCCTGCCTGGCTGACGTGGGCACCATTCTCCCCGCTTGGGAGCTGCTGCCGAGTAGTGAAAGTGGCTGTTTGCTTACAAAAGACTCTTTATTCCCTTAGTTGTTTTCTCCCTGCTGCCTCTGACATGGAAAGACACAATATTGCATCTGAATAAGAGGTTGCTGCCTCCCAGGCTGCCTTCTTCATCTCGTGGATCCTGTGACCAGGACCAGCCTGTTCTTTTCCGACTTCACACTCCAGAGGGAGGGAGGGAGATGACTAGGGTGATAGGCTTTGCAGGAAGGTGATGGTGCCTCTGCAGACACTGGTTCTTGCTTTATTTTAGTAACTTTAATGGTACTTTCTGCCTGAGTTTTTATTTTATTTTTAATTATTGTGGGGATGTAACATAGCACAACCTGGGGCAGCGCCTGTGGCTCAAAGGAGTAGGGCACCAGCCCCACATGCCAGAGGTGGTGGGTTCAAACCCAGCCCCGGCCAAAAATAAATAGCACAACCACCATGGAGAACAGTATGGAGGTTTCTCAAAATACTAAAAACAGAACTACCGTATGACCCAGCAACCCCATTTCTGGTCATCCATACAAAGGAGGGGAAATCAGTATATCAACGAGATACTTTATTGCCGCACTATTCACAGTAGCCAAGACTCGGCCTCCACTTAAGCGCTCATCAGAGAGATAAATGATAAAGAAATTGTGGTTCTTGCTTCATACTGGCTAATGGGCAGCTGCATGGACTTTTTTCCTTCAGCCTTCTTGTTGGAGAGGTAAAGAGTTGGTGATCCTGAAACAATAAGGAGAATCGATGGCTTGGAGTTGTCGTAGCCAGTGTACACCAAGCTGACTTTTGGGATTCATTTTGAACCCTTGTTTCTGGTGCTGATGGCTTTTACTTGTTCACTTAAGCCATGGCCTTCTCTGTATGAAGATGAAGGAAGCCTTACCTTCTGCCTCTTGCCTGCAGAAGATGCTCAAAAGGAAACCTGGTAGCTGCTGCTTTCAAACCTGCAAGGAGAAGGTACCAGGAAGCTCCCTGGGCCTCTCAGTCCAGGGCAGAGGTCAGGAGACAGACTCATCACAGTAATGAGGTGCAATGGGCCCAAAGCTGGAGCCAGCAGCTGCCAGGGCTGCGGCTAGCTCGCCTGTGGCAGGGGCTTGTCTCCAAAAGACTTCTGGACACTATAGGGCTCCTCTCCTCTTGGACTTTCCCCTTACCCCTACCTAAGGGAGTGGTTTAGGCAGCTCCAGAATCAACAGTGGGAATGAAGAAGAGATACACTCCGGATTTCTGACCTCACCGGCAGGAATTGTTAATCCTGACTATATGAGCTGCTTCCTGCTTCTCCCTGAACCACCCCATGGAATGGCCCTGATGACTTGACCCTAAGTTTTTCTTCTTTCTTTTCAGTTCATGCTGCTTAAGAGGCTGTAACAGTGACCCTTGAAGACTTTGGACCCATACATTGGTTTCTTTGTTGGATTCTTTAATCCACTTTGCATTTGTTAAGCATCTCTAATGATGGGCCTTTGCTGTCCTGACGCAGCCCACACAGAGTGTGAGGTTCAACATTCGTGCTGTGCCTTGATACTTTATTTGTCCCAGGAGTCACTACACTGGCATCTCTGGTATAAGATTTTTCCACATCTCCGTCATTTCTTCCTTCCTTGTTCTCATTCGGCTCCGTCTGCCTCTCTCTTTCCTTCCGTTTATGGGTCTCACATGTTGGGAAGCCCTTCCTGACAAGTATGCTTTCCGCAAATGGCTTTACCAGTTAGCACCAACCAGGCCTCAGATAAACCTCATTGTCTGTGATGCCACAAAGCTAAAATGAAAAGCTAAAAAAAAAAAAAAAAAATTTTGCTGATTAAAATCCCCATGAAATACCTGAAGATTTAAGAATATGAACTTTGTAATCCAGGCTGGCCTAAACTATAATCCACCCACCTTCACCTCTTAGGTTTATGGTGTTAGGCAAGGAGGGATTTCCAGCCTCTCCTAGAACCCTCCGGTCTGAAATGGTGGTGATAAGACGACCTGCTTTTGTTAGATGAAAAACCCTCCCCTCAGTGCCCCATCCAACACTGGGAGCCCAACACACAGCGGCTGTCACTGCGATAATTAGCATTCATTTGCATGCAATGGCTTCATCACCAGTCTTGGCAGCCTTGAAACTTGGTGTATTGACAGCAGCCTTGAAAATTGACCAATTTCAATAGAGAGATTATAGGCAGAAATATACTGAGAGGCAAGTAGACTATATGCTGAGCCCCACGAGAACTAATGCTGGGGCACCTTCACCTGACTAGGCCTGTCGCACGGCCCTCTCCAGGAGTGAGATCTCCTTGGGAAGGCTTGACTCCAGCGAAGGCTTCCCCACCTGCAGGACTGCGGACCCCCAGGCTTTTCATAGCTCTTCCTGCTCACACAGACACAGCCTCACAGCAAGCCTGTGTTCTCATGGCCCCCAGGGACACTACAAACGGCTCCCTCCCTGCCTTGGTCCTGGACTAGTTCTACTTTTATCAATTGAGCTGGTGCCTCTTCCAGAGACACCAGGCCACAAGCTTTACATCACAGGTCTCGTTCCATCTTTCCAGCCGCCCATTGAATGGAGTCATGCACTCTGGTCACAGCTCTGTGAAGTTTTGAGAGCAGAATTTAAATCCCCATTACCTGGCTCCTAACACCAGGTTCTCAGGCATTATTTTATACGACCCTATTCAGCAGAATCTTCAGTACCAGTCTCCTCTTTGGGCTCTCAGTTCCCTTTTTGTTTTTCCTTCCCCACCTCTCTCTTTCCAGCTCTCTTCCTTCAAAAACATGGGCTAAGCCCAGATCCACGCCAGATCTGGTCATTTATCCCAGACTGAGCGGGAATGTGTTGTTACTATTTCTAAGAGTTAAGCTGTGCCTTTGACTACCAGGAGTGGTCTGCCTGCTTAATCTTCAAAACAAGCAGCACCTCCCAGAACTGAGACCAAAGTAGCATGCTTGTCACGGAGCACACGCTGGGTGTGGTGGCGAGGGCCAGGGTTTGAGTTTCTGCTGTGCCCATCTGACCGTGGGACCTTTCTCTCTGCCTCACTTATCTTGTAAACGGGTGGATGGGGGCGTCGTAATAGTTCCAAGATCCTAGGCTTATTGTGAGCTAGGCCATGTGAGTTGGAAGGGAAGCAGAGGGCAGGGCCCTTGAGCAGGGAAGACGGACTGCTCCGGGGGACGGTATCTGGCATGTAGGAACTGCCCTGTCATCATGGGTTCTCATGACTTATGCAGACAGACCTACCTTTCTCCCTCCTGAAAGCCCCACAAGTCTCCAAGAAGGCTCATTCTTACAGGAATGCCTTTTGAAGACTAGCAGTAGAAAACCTGTGTCCCATAGAGAGTGCTCCCTGCTGCTGCTTCCAGTTCTGCGGGTGACAGCGCCAGTTCCCCAAGAGAGTTGAAATGGTTTCCCCGGCTGGTGAGACTGCGATTCAAGCCAGCCTACTTCCCACCCCCTGCTCCCAGCTCCCAGCTTCTGAGGCTAAATCACTAGGTGGGATGTAAATGGCTAAGGGTGTGCAGTGGCCTGGTGTGGCCTTGGTTCAGCAGTGCCTGTTTGCCTGGGCCACCTCATTAGCTACTGCCTCTTTGGAATGTCGTTTTTATGGGCTTAAGAATCCATTTAAAGAAAAAGCTTACAATGCTGAGGTAGCCTCAGGATTGAGCTGATTAATAGCCCTTCTCAAACTGGGGCTTTGGAAGGTAGGCTGAACCTTTGAGAAGGAATCGTCTTTCTAGGGTGATAGACGTCTTCGCAATAAAACTGGGGATGGAAGGAAGATACAGGGAGGAAAATAGCTGAAGACAAGAGGCAGCTGCTGTTTCTAGAGGTAGATCAGCTTTGTGGAGGAAAAAAAAAATGTTCATGCAAATGAGGCCCACTGAGGCTTCCCTGGGCCTCCATTCAGATGATTCTCAAATGTAATGATTTTCACATCTAATTCAAGGAGAAATTACTCATTAGATATTAAGACAAAAGCAGGCAGACGCCTATCTCAATAAGGGATCCTTCCCACTGAAGTGGGATTATCTCTGGAACAATTAAATTGCTTGCTGAAGTATAAGAAGTTCCATCAACTGGAGCTGCCTTTGCTGAGTGGCGCCGTTCTCATCCCCAAACAAATCATGATGACCCCAAACAAGGACAGGGAGATACGGGACCTCCGTAGATAACGTGATCAAACCCCAGTCATCAGTGTCACTTCTGTGCCAGAGACTAAAGTGCCTGAGTAGGGGATGCTGGAGGTATCAGATGTCAGCCCAGCAGCGGTGTTATTTGCGACCGAGTATGGCTGTAGTGCTTTATTCTTGCGGAGTCCCGGAACCTAAGGATTCTGCACCCTAACAAAGGAAATGACGCCTGTGAGTAAAACCATGGCAGGGGATCGTTCTCCTGGAACGTCCCCAGCCTGACTGTTCAATGTTGGCAGCGTTTCCAGAGTTTAGATATCTTAATTACAAGAGAGCGCTGTGATTAACAGCATTAGTACCTGCCGAGACATAGGTATAAACAGGACCTTCGAATCCATCATAAGGAGGTGCTGTGTCGCCCCGCTATGATCCATACTGCTCCCTCTGCAGTGTGGAGCTTGGTGACATGAACAGCCAGTCTCTTGCCGCGTGTACATCATGCCATGTGCTGTAGCGAATATTCATCCTGAACGTGAAGATAAATGCTTACCTCAGTGTCCTCTATTTATGCCCAGTGTCTTCATCTTCTGTATTTGCTAAACAATTACATTTTTAAATATTTCATAGTCAGCATTTCTCAATCTAAATATTTGTATAATACTTTCAAAAAAGAATATATTTAGCAAAGGAAAGTTTCCCAATATTTAAGCGTACCTTTTAAAAGTAAACAATTCTAGATATGTATTTCAAATATATCTAAAAATTCGAGTAATCGTAAATTTTTGAAACTGTAAAAAAAAAAAGCAAAAAAAGCCAATATACTTAAAATCTAACAGAATGTGAATATAAGAATATCATGGATTTAAAGTTGTTTCTTTGCCATCTTTAAGCTCATTCATACCTTTTTGAAGTTTTTTTTTTTTAATTTGTACATTTATTTAATCAGAGTTGCCTTCCTAAGGTTTCAGCAGTTTTACAAGGAACCGCCACAGTAATTCTGAAGCTTCAGTCATCCGGCTCACTCTTGTTTCATAACCAAGTTCTTTCATTATGCCCAAGAGCCCTTAATTCCCTATCTCTTACATAGATTTTCATTTTTCGAAACTTGATATCTTTCCTAGAAATGCTACATTTTGAGTTTTGTGTATCTGCCAGTGCTTGACCTGTGGTTCTGTCATTTTGATTTATTGAGCTTGTCTGTTAACATTATTAAAAACTTATGTAGTCTCTATTATTATTTTATTCTAATTAGTTGGGCCTTTTAGAGGTTTCATCTCCTAGGAGATGAGATTGAGCCTGTGTAATTAGCTCTCTTCTTTAGGACAGCTGGCTAATTCATCACCTTGGATTGCAATGTTAGACTCCCTGCCCACCTGTTTATTCTGTATAATATGACCACAGGCACTGATTGGTTTTTCCTAGCCTTGGTATAGTACTTGCTTTATCTGGGAACTCAGTGTTCGTATCTTTTCTACTTACACAGGTGGATAACAAGTACATCACATGTCAAATATTCCATGCCTTTATGAATATTGCAGACTAGAGTTCCCTAACTTTAGTGTCTGGCACACCACCCTAACAATTTCTGCTGCCTTTGTGTTCACCTAAACTATTACATATATAAGGTTTCTCCTTAAATAAATTTAAATCTACATGTTTTAATCTAGTATTGTCTTAAACCTCAGTAGGCATAAAACCACACATTTGATGTGTAAACTATATTTCAGTAAATGGTTTTATAAGTACACTTTAAAATAATGGCATAAATTCTGATGTGACAGGGTTGTCCTGATACCCCAGAGGCCTCTTGCACACTGCCAGGATATGTGGTGGTGCCATAAGCGAGGAGACCTAGTTGAAGACCCATGTGCCAAGCATTCTGGTTGCTGGAGATATCCAAATACTGTGCTTCTCTTTAAAGGATTTTCACAAACTGAATCTCTTATTTTTAAAACTACTGAGGTAAGAGGAAGTCTTAGTGGTTTACATGCATAAAAACCACAGGCTTTAAGAAAAATAGAGTATAAGAAAGTAACAGGGAATTTCATTGCTTCAGTAGCATCCATTTCCTGGATCTGTCCGCATTTAAAGTGGTGCACTTGCCCCCAGTGCTTTCGCCCACCACCCTCTCTTAGGAGCCCTGAGCACCTGGGACTGGGGACTTCTGGGGGGCATTGGTTGATGAGAAGAAACACCTGAGGAGGAACTGTGTGGCACCGACCTGGGGTCAGAGCATCCCCGGACAGCAGCGGTTCTCAACCTGTGGGTTGTGACCCACAGAAACTGTATTAAAGGCCCGAGGCATTGGAAAGGTTGAGAACCACTGCCGTAGAGGGAACTGCTCCAAACACAAACCCCTGAGTAGGGAAGACCCAGGTGCAGGTGAGAAACAGCAAGGGCTGCTGGGGCTGGACTGGAGGGAAGGAGGGATGGAACGGGAAGAGTGATCCGATAGAGTGCTGAGGGTTGGACTGAGGGCCGTGGCACAGAGCATGGACTTGGGCTGTTAGGGTGTTTTAAGCAGAAAACAAATGTGCACTGATCTGCTGGCTACCATATATTGCATCAGGAGTGAAAACTAAGACTTTAGTTGGATGGCTTTGGCAGTCCCCACGGGAAAGCTAGTGGAAGCTTCAGCCAGGGAGGTGGCTGCGGAGGTGGTGAGAAGGGGTTGGACTCAGCACACACGTATTTTGGAGAGCACTAGAATTTTATTTCTTTCTTGAAACTGTTAAGATTATATTTTCTGAACACGTACAAAAACTGTCTGGAACGTAATACAACCTTGTAATATGAAAAAGATGTATTCACAGTGGCTGGACACTTGCTGGACAGCTTTCTCTATATTCATCAACAGGTATATTAACATATACTTAGATATATTGGTATTTATCATATATAACACACATGTTATGTTTTTCTTTTGAGAAGAAAACCCCAAACTTTTTTTGGGGGGGAGAGTGGGGTTGGAAATATCTTCTGATTGTTTAAAATACATATTTTAGTGTCTCCAGTGAACTGCAAGAAAAGGTATAGTATAAGCTCTTTGGTTTTAGTAGAAGATTGGCCAATACTAAATATGTTTTGAAGCCAGAGTTTTCATAGGTCCAGGAATTAGGGTTTGGCCTAAGCATCCAGGTACCTGGAGCAGGAGGCTCCAACACGGGAACCCAGAGTGTGACCCTGACTTTCTACCCTCTCTCTCTGCCCACAGTGATCCCGAAGGTCACCAAGCACCTGCTTGCAAACCCTGTGTTCACCTGCATCATCCTGGCTGCCTGCATGGAGATCGCAGTGGTGGCTGGCTTCGCTGCCTTCCTGGGGAAGTACCTGGAGCAGCAGTTCAACCTCACCACCTCTTCTGCCAACCAGCTGCTTGGTGAGTCTGTCCCTCAGTCATCCTGACACGGCGGAGGAGGGAGGCTGCTGTGTGTAACTCAAGAGAATTTACCTCCCCCCAACGGAAACGTGGGGCCTACAGCAGCAGTATGCAGGTGGTCTCTGTAAATACGGAATTCCAAAGTACATTCTCAGGGTAAGATTCGCCTACCTGAGACAATTTCTAAAAGTGGATGATAATAAGGAGCAAAAATATAAAAGGTACATAGAGGCATGACGATAGGCCAGGACATAGATTGATGAGGACTGGAAAATTTGGGGAAGATCGGGTGAAGGAAGAGGACAAGAAGGATGAATCTTGAAAGGTTAGTGGGGTTTTGTCAGGTACATAAGAAAGCAAGGATCTTCTTGGCAGGGACAGAGCCCACAGTAAGCCTTACGCTCGCCACCTCTCCCCATGCCCTTGGCAGACATAACTAAAGGAGCCTGCCACTCCCCCTCCCAAACTCAGGCCTGGGGCTACAGTTCTTCTCAGCAGTGCCTGCAAGTGTCATTCGCTGTTGTTTGGAGATGGCGCACAACAGGAAAACCCGTTGGCCCTCAGGAGAGGCAGCTTGGCATCGGCAGGGTCGGGAATGTGGTCTCACAGCTTATCTTCGTTTGCTTTTCATTTGGTGACAATATTTTCTGCCCTTCCTCACGTGACCAAGAAGCTGCATTTGTTGAGTTAATCAGCTTAGATGTTGAATAGCAGCAGACAGAGCAGAGACACAGCAGTTACAGGAGAAGGAGGAGTTGAGGATGACTCTCCAGTTTCCACCTGGGACAGCTGGTGGTACCATCTGTGAAAACTGGAAATAAGGAAGAAGAGTCAGATCTGGGTTAAAGATTCTGAGTTCAGACTTGAGGATGCTGAGTGTGAGATGCCTGTGGTGTATCTAAGTGATGTCCTGGGTTTAGTTAAGGGCTCGAGAAAGGATAGTAATATGTAGTATTATATTTAATAATATATAGTATCATTAATATAATTACTATTGTATAGTATGTCGGTCATTGTGAAAACTTTGAGACAGACTGTGTTTCAGTCCATTATCTCACTTCCAAGAAACACAGTCAAGAGTGTCCTTTCTGATTTCACCCTTGCAAGTTTCAACTTGCTTGGCTTATCAGTGTTGCTGGGAGGACTTCATTTCATTTTTTTTTTTCATTTTTTTTCATTTCATTTTTTTTTCATCACACAGATTTTGTGTTTCTTGATTTTTGTGTGCCTCAGAGCTTACTCCTGTAATAGAGATTTAGCTGTCTCAGCATGTGGGTGCACAAATGGGAGTAGAATATGCACAAGGAGAATCTGTAGAATTAGAATACGGCAGGTCCCTCCCCAGCTCGGGGACAGAGGAGTCCGCGGAATTGAATAAACAGCGTCTGGACAATCTAGAAAGTGTGAATCATGGGAGTCACAGACCAGATGATTCCAAGAAGAAAGAAGCAGCCAACACTGAGTGGTCCAGCAAAATGAGGGCTCTGTTGGCTTTAGTAGGGAGGATGCCCTACAGCCTGTGCCAGTGGCAGTGGTGAGCCCTGTCTGTGGTGTGCAGAGCGTCTCGTGAGAGGCGAGTAGACAGTGAGTGCAGGACTTGGTGGAGAAAGGAGAGAGGACACAACCAGCAGCATGTGCTGGGGTCAGGGGAGGGGAGTGGTGATTGTATGGTTGCCGGGACAGGGGAGACTTGAGCAAGTTTCTCAGCAGAAGAAAGGAGGCAGCAGATGGTGATTTGCAGAAGAGAGGAGGAGTGTGGGTGGACAGCCCTGAGAGAAGAGCTCAGGTGTTTTCCTGAAAGAGCAGAGGAGGAACACGGGATTGGGGGGCTACTGTACAGCCAGGTATGTGGGGAAGCTCCAGCTGGTCAGACTTCATCTTCTCTCCTTAGTGGGAGTCAGACCACCTGCATAGAGGAATGGGAAGATGATATTTTCTGATATCCTCCTTTAAAATCTCACTCCACAAAATGGCCAAGAAATGCATGCAAAGGTGCTAACAACCATCATGACTCATCAGGGAAAGACTGCAATGAGATGCTACTGTGTACCCACCAGGCTGATAGTAACAAGTGTTGGTGAGGTTGTGGAGCAACTGGAACTCTCACACTGCTGGTGGGAATGGGATTTGATGCAGTCGCTTTGGAGAACTCTTTGGCAGTACCTGTGACATGATCCATCAGATCTATTCCTGGGCAGCTATCCAACAGAAATCAGTGTTTAGTTTCACTCATTAATATAGCATATATAGCAATGTCCAGAGCCATTTTATGCATAATAGCCCCAAACTGGAAACAGCCCAACTGTCTGTCAGCAGTGGAATGGGCAAATAGATTATAGAATGTTCATTCAGTAGACTGTTATACAGCATGAAAGGGAAAGAAGTTTGATATATGCCTCAATGTGGTTGAATCTCACTAAGCTGAAAGATATTAGACTCAAAAGAGAACATATTTATATGAATTTAAAAGAGGAAGAGTTAATTACGGTGATAGGGCCCAGAATAATGGTTACCCTTGGCAGGAGAATAGAGGACAAAAGCACCAGGAGACTCCTGGACTTAGAAATGTTCCAAGCCTGATCTGAGCATGGGCTGCTTGAGCACTGTGTAACCACTCAGAGCCTCACAGGACACAGCCTACCTCAATTTGAAAAAAAATTAAAGCCCTATCCCAATGACCAGATCACCATCCCTTTCCCTGGGGACTGCAAGGGTAACACAAACCTTATTTCTGTTCTTTTACACTATAGTAATTCTTTCATAGTCACTATTTGGTAAGTTTTATTTCCAAGAAATATTAGCAAAATGCAACCGGCCCTTTCACACCCGCCTGGCAGAGATAGGGTAAAGTATACCTCTTTGTGATTAGAGTTGTAACGTCCCGTCATCTCCGGCATCTCTTAGGTCTCGCCCCCGGACCATTCTCTGTCTCACCACCTGGTTTCTCTGTTGCTTTTCCTTCCATTTCGATTATGTTTGTGTAATTGCTCCGGCTTTGGGGACTGCATTCCATTTCAGAACAGACGCCTAAGTCTTGTATCGACAAACAAATCAATAGTCTTCAGGGCAGAAGGTCAAAAAAAAAACCCAAATTTCCCTTCTTGTGCCTGTTTGTCTCCCAGTGACTTCTGGCCGTTAGAGCACTGGGCTGGGGGCACCTTCTCCTGCCCTGGCAAGTGCAGTGTCCCCTCCCTGTCCCCTCCCTGTGCCCTGTCACTCCAGTCAATGTGGACAGTGGAGGCAGGCCTCGGAAGGGGGCATCAGGGAGGCCCGTTTGTAGGTAGGTTCCATGGATCTGGGAAATGGGGCCCATGTGGTCATCCCAGGGCATCAATACTGGGCTCTGCCTGCCCCCCCCCCCAGAAGTCACCAGCAAATGGGGCAGAGCTCAGAGGAGAGCAAGACAGGTGACCAAGGGGCGAAGGGGGTGGATGCGAGAGTGAAGATCAGAAGACCTGCTCAGGTTACCCTAACAAGGATGGAGAGTTTCAGGCGAGTTCTGCCCCTTCTCCCCACCTGGAGTGTTAAGGGCATGTACACATATCAGGGAGGGGGAAGGGGAACTGATTGATGATGGCTTAGAGAAAAGGTGCAAAAAGCCTGTTGCCATGGTTACCACCTCTCCAGGTCACACCCCCACTGTCTGTGCTGGGAAATAAAACAAAACACAGACCTGTTCTCTGGGCGTGGGCATGTTGTCACTGATGTTCATTCACACAGATCCAATCTGCTCAGCAATTCATTCATTCTGAAAATAATACTTGAATGCCCGCTCAATGCTGGGTACCATGCCAGGCAACAGGGAATCTGGGCTGGGCTGAGTGAGGCAAGAAAGGTTCTTATTCTCGGGGAAGCTGCATCTTACTAGAGGGAGAGAGAACAAGAAACTCAAAAACAAATGAGGGGGTTTCACAGAGCTGGAAGAGCTGTGGAAACAATAAAACCAGGCGAGAAACAATAGAGAGTAACGTTACAGTGGGGTGCAGGGGTCCCTCGAGATGGGGTGATCGGGGAAGGCCTCTCAGAATAGGGCAGAGTCCAACCGAGTAAACCACAAGGCAAGTGTCCCTCAGGAGGGAACTACTGCAAGTGCCTGGGGGTGCGGACTACACTGTGTGTCCTATTCCTGAGAGAGAGAGGATGGGGAGTGCCGTGGTCGGAGTGGGCAGTATGGCATGGGACAAAGACAGAGGCACCCAGGAGCCAGCTGGTGAGATGCTTCTATACCGAGCACAGATATTCCAAGAGCAGCAAATGATGTTTTAAGCGTGACTTGTGCTATTTTCTTGCAGAGTGAGGCCTCCCTGAGTACATTTTCTCACCCTAGGATTAAAATTAATTTGCATTCCCTTAGCACATACCAGCCGGTTGATGTAGTCGATTGACCTAGAGGTCCGTTGATTGGCAGGGAGGAGGCAGGCTAGACTGCGGAACTGGCCGTGCATAATCTACAGAGCAGAGAAATGACACATGATAGTGTAAAGCCCAGCTTTAGATGAAGTGAATCAGAATGTAGCAAAACCAACTGGGAGATTGGAACCTTGGGAATCTTTGGTCCTCCTCAAATGCCATGGTTCTCTGAGAATCAAAAATAACAGGTTTATGGTCCTGCTCCCTTGCAGATAGCTCTGTTACGAGAGAGAGAGGGAAAAAATATATATGCCAGTTACTGACCAAGAACTACAAAACGTAGTGATCTGATGGATGCCACTTCTTGAGGGGTGGCAGGGCTGATTCACACACTGTCTCTGAGGCCTGGTGAGTCCTGTTCCCGTTAAACAGCCTCCGGACTCTCCCTGAAGCCTTCCCTCCTTGCCTCATTAGAAGTGGGGAAGAAAATTCTCTAAATGATCCTAAGTCCCTTCCAGGAGCCCCTCAAAACTGCACAGAGAACACATCAGGCTCCATGATGTTATTTTCCCAAAATGCAGACCTGGGTTCCCAGTCTGCCTGCCTTTGTCCCCATTTCAGCTTGTGTGCGTGGATTTGTCATGATGGTGCCCCATTTAGAGTGGTAGGTGCCTGCACTTAGACGTGTGATAACTGAGTTTTTTCTGATCTGTCTTCTCCAATTTTCTGTAAACTCTTTTAGGGCAGAAATTGGGCCCTTTGTAAAGACTTTGGGGTCCTCTGGAAGCAGCGGGGCCACTTTGGGGTCACAGGGAATTCATGGTGCTTGGCCCAGCTGTGTGGATCGACTTTCTTCCCGTTCATGGCCCTGCCCTCTGCTTCCTTCCAGGGATGACTGCAATCCCGTGTGCCTGTCTGGGGATCTTCCTAGGTGGTCTCCTGGTGAAGAAGCTCAGCCTGTCTGCCCTGGGGGCCATTCGGATGGCCATGCTGGTCAACCTGGTGTCCACAGCTTGCTACGTGTCCTTCCTCTTCCTGGGCTGTGACACAGGCCCTGTGGCTGGGGTTACTGTTCCCTACGGAAACAAGTGAGTACCCAAAGCAGCTGTCGCCGCCCACGCCAACACCCTCTGTCTGCCATAGGTTAATGAAGTCAGCTCTGTCCCTGGTGACCCGGAGCAGAGGAGGCAAGGACACTCTGCATGTCATTCCCTGAGTGGGAGGATCCGAATGACCCTCCAGGCAGGAAGGTCAGACTGTCCCACACGGCAGCCCAGGCAGCCCCGTGGAGAACAATGGTTCATACCCCAGAGAACTCACAGCACTATTTTTGGCATTTGGCTTTAAGAAAGATGTAAAGAGGGAAATCAGAATAAATTGTATTTTAAAATTCAGCCTACAGTGAAAGACAGAATCGATTTCAACAATTTCTTACACTGTTAGAACCTGTCACTAGGCTCACATGGTAATTACAGAGTCTGGCCCATGGTAGATATTTTTAAGTGTGGATGGGAAAGAGGGAAGGGAAAAAAGGGACAGAGGAAGAAGTTAGTTCTTATGGGACCTTTCTTATTTCCTAGTTATCATGCCAGAGTCATCAGAATTACCCTTAGTGGGAATTATGGGAACTCCTTATGAATCCGGTGTCAATAGCTATCCCCTTTTCTACGTGGAACTCTGAGGCTGCTGGGGGAATCCTGCCTGGAGCATTGAGGCTGCAGCATAGCTGGCCTGTAGGTGACCTGTTCCTCTTTCTCCAGACTCTTCCTCCAGGCAGGCCACCAGGATATGCCTAGAAGATGCCCTAGAGCTGGGCTCATCTGCCACCCCACAAGGGTGAGCAGGTGGAATGAGGGAACAGAGAAGAGGCAGCTTTTCATCCATGCAGGCACAATCCAGGAACCATATGTCCCTCCTTCCCCTTTCCCACTATGAGGTTACCGCTTCTTTTTTTTTGAGGCAGAGTCTCACTATGTTGCCCTCAGTAGAGTAAGGTGACATCACAGCTCACAGCAACCTCCAACTCTTGGGCTTAATTAAGTCTCTTGCCTCAGCCTCCCAAATAGGTAGGACTACAGGCACCTACCACAACACCCAGCTATTTTTTGGTTATCGGTTGTCATTGTTGGTTGACAGGCCTGGACTGGATTTGAACCCACTAGCTCTGGTTATGTGGCTGGTTCCCTTAGCCACTGAGCTACATACAGGCGCCGAGCCAAGGTTACCTCTTATAATCCCCACCTTACCCTTCAGGCCCTCCTGGTCCAAATAGATACAGTGCCTCCTAGTCTGCCCGTGGTGGGCATAAGAGCTATTTCACATAGCGGGTCACTCAACTCAAGTAGAAAATTATGATGGTTACGGGCACAGAGTCTTCCTGTAATGACATTATTCTTTCATTAAAGAAGGGAGGGGGAGCCTACAGTCAAACCACCCTACTTGTGATGCTTCCTCTGCCATTTATGACTCACACACACTGAGACTTGCCACCCCACCTAGCTGGGCCTCAGTTTTCTTCTCAAAGCCCATGGGGTTTAAGAATAAATGAAACACTACGTGCAATACCTTGAACAATACATGACACACAAACTGTCAGGCGTCACCATCATTATCATTGTGAAGGGTGCTGAGCCTTAGGAGACACAGTGGAGAAGAATCAGGCTGAAGAAGTGACAGTCCCGCTCTTACATGGCTG
Source organism: Galagoides demidoff (assembly GCA_963574575.1). NCBI lineage: Eukaryota > Metazoa > Chordata > Mammalia > Primates > Galagidae > Galagoides > Galagoides demidoff. Next base: position 13,657 of record CAUYQV010058648.1, on the reverse strand, counting down.
AGAGACACCCACCCCACCCTCTTTGTCTTTTTTCAATTTGGCTGCTCTTGGTAACTGTCCCTTTAGTGACGCAAAGGAAAATTTAAAACATCTTGGTGTTATTTTTCTCAGTACGTTGACTTAATCAGACAGACAATAATTGTGGAAGCCAATCTAGTTGAAGCAGTGTAGTAAGTATCGCAAGGCTTCCTGTCTGTCGGGGAGGAATAAAACACAGAGACGAGGAGCCGTCCAGAGAGGGAGGAAGGTCAGTCAATGTTCAGCTGTGGGTGCAGGGAGAAGGGATGGGCCGAGGCTGTAGCAGTCCGGAGAGGCATGGTGGAGGCGGCTGGCCTGAACTGGGCCCTAGCTGCTGCCGGCCCAGAAGGGCATTTTGGTACCAGTGTAAAAGGGGCACCTCCCTTCTGACTTCATGAGAGGAGTGGAAGTAGACTGGCCCCCACCCCGCCAGCCATTTATGCTGGCAACACTGTGCAGTGCACAGCCCCCATACCTCTCAGCAGCGGCCCTGGGCAGGACAGGGAAGACTGCAGTTGGGAGAGAAGGAGGGAGTAGCAGGGTAAGAATTCCATGTGACTCATCACAGAAGAGGGCCGAGGGCTGCACTGGGTCATCTGACTGGTTTCTCAGGCTTCTACCTCTCCTTTGTTTTCCAGCTCAGCGCCCGGCTCAGCCCTGGACCCCTACTCACCCTGCAATAATAACTGTGAATGCCAAACCGATTCCTTCACTCCAGTGTGTGGGGCAGATGGCATCACCTACCTGTCCGCCTGCTTTGCTGGCTGCAACAGCACGGTAATGGGATCTTCTGATGGGATGCGATAGGGCAGGGGATACAGGCCGCCAAGGTAGCTTCAAACCCAAGGTCACGGCCAGGAGTGGCCACCACGAACACCCAACATCCATGCGTTGTTGTTCTTTGCTGTGACTTATTCTCAGCCCGTGCCCTGTCTAGTGGAGGGTCTTCTTCCATCCAACAGGATGAGAGAATAGACCACCGCTCAGGCCTTCTTGCCAAATCAAGTGGGTCTCCAAGAAACTTCACTGAGCAGCTGAGAGTAAACATTCCTATGGAGCCAGAGGAAAAGATTTGTGGCTCAGTGTGCGCTCAAAGAGTCTCAGTGGAATAGCATGCCTGCATAGGTAGTGAGCTCCCGATCACCTGAAGTATGTAAAGAAAGAAATAGAAAACATTTATCAGGCAGACCTCTTCCAGACCTGAGACTCTCTACCACTGAGTTGGCCTCTTTCCTATTCAGTTCACACTCCTGTTTTTCTCCCAACTAGATGCCTCCCACCTTTTTCAGTCTTCCAGCCACAGTTTGTTTGTTTTGTTTGTTTGTTTTGGCCTTTTCTTTCTCAGCATGGATTTTACAGTTAGGTGGTTGTCAGTCTGCAGCTTTCTGTGTTCTCTGCCTGAAAACCTCCTGCTAAGTGACTGGTCACCCAGTCGTGCTGCTCCCACCTTCCAGATCTCTGGCACCTTCCCTCCTCCTCCACCCACACCAGTGCTGGCCTGCTGTAGGCCCTCCCTGTGTCTTGCTTGGACCAGTATTGTACCATGTTTCCCCCAAAATAAGACCTACCCCCAAAATAAGCCCTAGCAGGGCTTATTTCTATGCATTTGTTAAATATAAGCCCTACCCCTTTAATAAGACCTAGTGATGCAGATACACTGCATAGCCATGCCATGCATTTCAGCAGGGAGAGGGAAGGCATCCCCTGAATATAAGCCCTAGTGTGCCTTTTTTCTCGAGAAAAAATAAATATAAGACACTGTCTTATTTTCGGGGAAACACAGTAGTTGCCTACTTGGCCTCCCAGGGTGGCCCCTGTCCATTCTGTCCTCTACACTGCAGCCAGAAGAACTTCTGTAACATTACACATGACCCCTTCTCACACTTAACTGATCAGTGGGAAGGAGGATAAGATCTAGGCCTGGTTCCTAAGTTCTTTGCCATGTGTCTTCAGCTCTGCCTCCTTTCAGTTTGTGGTGTTCAGCTTCCCTGATACAACGTGTCTTCTCATCTATCTCCTTCCAGCTGGAAAACTCCTATTCACCCATCAATACCCTTCTCAACTGTCCTCTCCTCTGAAACCATCTCTTCCATCTTTTGTCTTTGGGGTTCTTCTCTCCAAAGTCCTTGGCACCTGTCTCTCCTGAAGGCACTTTTCTCGTTGCACTACAGTGATCTTGTAGAAGCATCTATCACCTTTAGATTTCCTGAGCAATGGCCAGCAGCAGAGTGCTCTATCCATGCAATGTGTACATGGTATGGAAAGTATGAGGGCCACTGGCTGCTTTCAGGGAACTTAAAGTTGAAGTCCTTACTCTCCTCCCCTTCCTACATCCTGCAGTTTTGGGGAGCAGCAGTTTCTTTGAAAGAAGAAAAAAGTAGATCGTTTATTTTCATTTTCAAGATTTCATTGTTTCCTTGCTTTTAACATTAGGTTCCTGGTCAGTTATTAACATTTTCTGTAGAGAAAATAAATTACTATGGAGGAGATTTGGGGGGTGGGGGAAGGAACTGATTTTTTAAATCAGATTATAAAGCATTCTCTTTATGTGAGTGGAAATTTTTAAAAAGGGGATGAGGCCATGAGAATGGTTAAAATAAAAACATAAACTATTATTTGTCATGACAACAATTTCATTAACATTTTAATATCTAAAAAGTTATATTATAAATCAGTCTCAGTTATTGTCCTGTTATATGAATGAATTTGACACAGCATAGGCTGGTGTCCTGAGACCAAACAAGTCTCTAGTCTAAGGAAATGCACGGACCAAAAATAATTGTCTTAAAAATTGCATTTCCCCTGATCTTGCATGTACAAGAACCTTATTGAATAAGAGCCTGACCAGGCCCGTGCTTGCTTCTAGCTGCTGAAACAGCAAAGCTAGAGAATGCAATTATCGGGTTGCAAGCTCCTCTGCTTACCTCTGAACATAGCATTTATTCCCCAGATACCTGCCTTTTATTCACACTGCTTGAGGTCTCACATTGTCTGCTGGGGTGCAGCAAGGCAGGCAGGTCCTTCCTACCCAATTACAAAGCAGAAATTGAAAAACCGCCGGGCCCCATAGCCTGGGTTCAGGGGCAACATGTTCCCTTTAGAGGCACATGTCTGGATGCCCTGGCTTCCAGCAAGTGGGTGAGGGATTTGGGGACACAGAGCCATGCTCATCCTGGAAAGAGGCCCTTGTGACAGGACAGCCGTGAAAACAAACCACAACCTTCAAAGTCGAGACAGCAGCAAGCTTTGTTGAGAGCCTGTTACAGTCCAGATGATAGGGCCTTCTCTGTCACTCTTGGCCCTTGGCAGCTTGGCCCAGAGTCAGGGAAGCTCAGGGCAACATCCAAAAATGAGCAAAAAGCAATTTAAATCTTTTAAATCTCTAGTACAGTATCTTGAGGAAGTGCCAAATGGTGGATGTATTCCTGCTACATATATTCCCTCCCTCTCTGTGCCTCTTCTCCATTTTTTTTTTTTTTGTCTCTGAGCTCTTTAAAAAAAAATAAAAAAGAAAAAGAAACCTCGTCTGCTAGCGACAGCCTTGCTAGTGTCCATTGCCTCTCTCCTCTCTCCCACTGATTCTCCCTCGTGTCCTCAGTTCTACACGCCCCCTCAGCCCCATTCGTATCCTCATCAGTCCTCTCTGACTTGAAAATTAAGTGTTCTTTTTACTCCCTGAACACAGATGAGTTAGTCACTTGCCCAAGGTCATGCAGTAGAAAGTGGGGGAGCTGGCATTGGAGTGTACAGGCCAATGCCACACCTGCTATCATCTTCTGTGCATTGTGATGCCCCTTCTTAAGATCTCCCCTTTTTCTCATCCCTTAAAAAGCCACTTGAGGCTCAGTGCCCATAGCTCAGTGGTTAGGACGCCAGCCACATACACCAGGGCTGGTGGGTTAGACCCCAGTGTGGGCCTGCTAAACAATGACAACAACAGTAACAACAAAAATAGCTGGGCATTGTGGTGGATTCCTGCAAGAGTTTGAGGTTGCTGTGAACGCTCGTAGCTCAGTGGGTAGGGTGCTGGCCACATACACCAAGGCTGGCAAGTTCAAACCCAACCTAGGCCAGCTAAAATAACAATGGCAACAACAACAAAAAGTAGCCGGGCGTCGTGGTGGACACCTGTGGTCCCAGCTACTTAGGAGGCTGAGGCAAGAGAATCGCTTAAGCCCAAGAGTTTGAGGTTGCTGTGATGCCATGGCACTTTACCCAGGGTGACAGCTTGACACTTTGTCTCAAAAAAAAGAAAAAAGCCACTTGATAAGTGGAACTTCTAGGAGTTACCCCAACACACCCTGCCCCTGGGCCTTTGCACGTGCTATTACTTCTATCTGGACATTTTTCCCCATCTTATCGGATCAGGGCTCAGCCTCTGTTTAACCACTGTGGGAAGCTGTCTGCCCTCTCGTCATGTCCTCTAGGCCTGCATAGTGCCCTTCCTGTGAACTCCTGTTAAACCTCCTCTCGCCTAGTAAGGCTCTTTACCCCACCCGTTCTAGTGACTCATTTACCCTGATGTCTCCCTCTCTAGGCTTCAGGGATGGGCAGTCTGTTGTGAACCCTTGCACAGTGCCAGCAATGACTCAGGATAAAGGCCCCAGGCTTCCTTATGACCTGGCTACAGGGCCTGTGCTAACCTCAGGAAGCCCCAGTGATAATTCTACCCTCTTACATAGCAGTGGAGAGGCAGGCAGGTAGGATGGCACCAATTTCAATACTAAAGATCTTATCCTTGTTCATTTGTTATCACTTTATAGTTTCCACCAAGACTTGTGAAAATTTTCCATTCAGTTAGATGTGATTAAGTCACCTAGCAAATAATTCTGATTATAGAGAAATCTGGTTAGCGTTAGGACACTAGACTTTCTTTCCTGCCTTGGTTTGGGTTTTGTTTTTTATTATTTCACATCTCCTTGACTGATAGCAATGGAAACATCCAGGATTGCACTGAATATACAATTTCTAGTTCTTCTCATTGCGTTTGACCAGGAAGAGTGATGAAAAGATTGCAAGTTAGTTTTGTAAGCTTCCTCTGATGTGAATATGTTGTCCAGATTGTTTCTGTACCTTTCACTTTCAGAAGTAATCACTCCAACAGAAAGCATGTTAGCATGCTGCTGACTGAATCCTGCAGGTTGTATCCTTTTGATGTAGTGAATAATTGACTTGGGCGGGGCTGAGGGGAGCTTCTATCAGCCACCTGTAGAATATTCAAAGTCAATACCAGTTCAACATAGCAGTTTACAGGATACTAATGATAGGTGACTATCTATCCTCCCATCTGGGCAGCAAATATTTATTGAGCACCTGTTTGAGTTAAAGTAGGTTCAAGGCAGGAGGATGACTTCATTATGGACGCATGCAGGGAACTCACTGTTCAGTGGTACAGGCCTCAACCCAGGCTGCATGTTAGAATCACTCGAGAGCTTTTAAAATATGAAGCCTGAGCCCTATTCTCAGATATTTTGATTCCTTTGTTTTAGAGTAAAACTGACCGTCAATATTTTCTACCCACTAGATACCCTTCCTGGCAAGTTCTGGTAACCACAAATATTTCCAGATATTGCCTGGTCACTGTTGGGGGTATAAGCACCCCCCAATCAAGAATCTGGCTCTTGTGGAAGGAATGAAATGTGTCCTGAAAATTGTATCTTTCTAGAGCAGTGTTTTTTGACCTTTGTTCTCTCATAGCACACTTGAATCTAGCGTTGAACTTCAGTAGCACACTTAAATTATGTTGATTAAAAAAGAGTAAAAAAATATATACTTAACTGTGCTTTGAACTTCTTTCGAAAGCAATTTAATTAAACTTTAAAAATTTTCACGGCACACCAGTTGCTCTAGAGACTGGTCAGCTTCTGAGCTGACACTGAGTATTCATCCTTCTCACCACAAGTGTGTTCGCACATTATAGAAACCAAGAGGTGCCATCTCAGCATCTAGCAGCAGTACCAGGAGCAAACTGGCAGCATGTAGGCCAGACCGGCCTGGAAGACACATTTACTGTGGCCTAAACCAAAGTTTAACTGGGCATTTGTTTTTTGTTTTTTTTTTTTTGGAGACAGAGCCTCAAGCTATCCCCCTGGGTTGAGTGCCATGGCATCACAGCTCATAGCAACCTCCAACTCCTGGGCTCAAGCAAGTCTCCTGTCTCAGCCTCCCAAGTAGCTGGGACCACAGGCGCCCACCACAACGCCCGGCCGTTTTTTGGTTGCAACCATCATTGTTGTTTGGCGGGCCCGGGCTGGGGATTCGAACCTGCCACCTTAGGTGTATGTGGCTGGCGCCTTAGCCGCTTGAGCCACAGGCATTTGTTATGAGTGTTTTATATACAGATCTGGATTTCTGGCCTCTCTGAAAAAAGTTGGAGCATAGCTAACATGGGACCCGCATCCGAGCGGGGCAGTGGTTGGCCACCTCTGAGAAGCAGCTGGCGATATTTATTCTCTACTTAGCCCTCTCCTCTCTCGCCCCTGGCCATGCCTTATACCTAAATCACTTTTACTTATGTTCCCTGCCTGGTCCCCAAAGTCTTAGAGTTTGCAAACCCTCTTGTGTAGCCTGGTCCTGTAATGGCTTGTCAGAAGGGACTTGTGTGTTCTGAAATCAAACCCTACTGGGGTATCACCACTGGGACATCTAAAATACCTCAGGCATGTGTGAGGCATTAAAAGCATAGAGGTGAATAGGGTCAGGAGCTCATGTTTACTATAAAGCGGTGTTTTTCAACTTTTTTTTTTTATCTCATGGCACACTTGAACCTACAGTGAAACTTCTATGGCCCACTTAAATTATGTTGATCAAAAAAAGAAAACAGTGAAAAAAGAATATACTTACTGTGCTTTGAATTTATTTTGAAAATAATTGAATTCATGAGCTTTAAAAATTTTTGCTGCACACCAGTTGAAAATCACTGCTGTGCAGTGGGTGTAAATCTATCCTATCAATAGAATTAAAACATCTAACCTGCCTTAGGATGCAGTTAAGTGAAAAGACTACATTACAAAACAATATGTAGACTATGACCACTTTTAATGACAAAAAAGAAGAATCTTAATACATATTTATCTTTGCATAAAAAGATTGGAAGGACAGAGTGCCATTTGTGCACTGATGGTTAGGAACTAAAAAATCTCATGTATTTCGTTCACTTTTTCTGTTTCAAAATTAACTAAAATGATCCCGCATCACTTTTCCAATGAGGAAACACTTTTCGACACTAAAGCTTAGGTGGCTGCGTTCTGAAGGAAGGAAGCGGCTGGGTACACACATTAGTGAACTTGCACCATCCTGCCTGCTGGGGTCAACATTCATCCTGGGTGGAGCAGGGCTGGAAGGGGAGGTCATAGGCATCTTTTCCTTGGGATGGGGCAGTCATGGCAGGGCCTGGCCTTCATTATGAGGGGTGGGTGGGTTTTGTCTAGTGGCCAGGCCTGGAAAGACATTCTGGTGGGAAGAATGTTCTCACAGAGAATGTCCATATTGGGGCATGAAGGTTTGGACCTCGTGAGGCAGGCAGGAGTCAGGAAAGAGAAAGCTGGAGGGAGAAAGAGAGGAAGGGACCAGTGTTCCTTGCGAGCTGTGGGCATGGCCTTCACCTTCCTGTGCTCTGCCGGCTGTGTCCTGCCTGAGATGGCTAGAGCAGACAGTGGCCCTTTCTGCCCTCTGAGAACAGCCTCTTCCCTCCTCTCTGCAGGAGATAATTAAGCCCTGCCAGGCTGTGCTTCTGCTCCTGCGCTGCAGATTATGGGAGTGAAAGGTGGACGAGGGTCTTGCTTTCATCTTAGACTTTCTCTCCCTGGCCATTATCTATCAGCCAGTGACCCTGCAAGGAAGGAGAGAGTATTTCTTCTTGTGATTTTTCAATATCCCCTTTGCCTTGGGCTTGCAGGTTGCCATTGGTGCCCTTTGTGATGAGATCTGAGGGCTTTGCCTGGAAGCGCCAACTTGGGTTGAGCCAATGAGGTGAAGAGGATCTAACTACAAAAAAACAATACTAAATGACCAGAGAATGTCTGAGGAACTTGAGTGAATCATGAAAGAATCCATGAATGGGACTCACATGTTGTCATTGAAGGAAGACACCCCTTTCTATGATGGCAGTATCTCCATTCCTTGCCTTCTCGGTTATTAAGGACGTCAGGTGCAAAATGCTAATGATCTCATGGTCAGAAGCAGGGTGGAGCATGCTGTCTGGCAAACTCCCTCCCTAAACATTTAATAGAAATTGCTGTGTCTGCCCAATAACTTGACTGCTTTTGCAGAAAAGCAAAAACAGTATGCTAGACTGTTGGGGTGACCTTCAAAGGAAAGAGGCCTTTCAGCGTTTCACAGCAGGTTCTGAATACAAGTATCATCATCATCCCCACACCATTTCCTTAGAGGAGAAATCTTTTCAGCCTGAAACTCCACTTCATTCATGCCATTTAATAGGAATCAATCCATCAGTATTGAATGAAAGGAAAAACAGAACTACCACACCACCCAAAAAAAAAAAAACTTTATTTGCCAGTATTTTTGAAGCACTGCTGATGAGTGTCTTGTTCCTGTAATATGAGCTGTCAAAATAACATGCTGACCGTTCCCTCTGTCAATAGTGAGCGAATCCAAGATTCCAGAGAGCAGTTTTCTATTTTTGTGGTCTCCGGCTTTATTGTCATTATTTATTCCCGTCATCGCATGTGAATGGAAACATTTCTCAATTTAAATTAATGACTGAATGTGAAGCAGGAATGCAATTTTCAGTGACTTGCTGTTCTTTCATTGATTTTCTCTTATTTCAATGTTCTAGAGTTTTAAACTCTAGTAGATAACACATAATTCAAAAATTAAAAACTATAAAAAGGGAATGAGAACTCTCCCTTTCACCTCTGTCCCCTGTTCACCTACTTCTCAGCCTTCCAGAAAGATGATTACTATAATTGATTTCATGTATATCCTTCTGGATTTTTTACTGTACACTTAAGACCCTATTCTGACCCTTTTTGTTTTGCGTGAGTTTTTAGCTGATACTATCTTGGTGCTACTTCCATAGTAGTACATAAAGCGGGCTCTCCTGCCTTTGTTATGGCCACCTTATTCTCCATCACAGGGACCTGCTACAATCACTTTAGCCAGCTCCTGTCGATGGCATTCAGATTGCTGCAGAAACTCAGCTCTCACAAACCACATTGTGACTCACTGTGCCTGGGCAAGTCTTTCTGTTGGATAAGTTGTGGTAGAATTGGCAGGCCCCTCCCCCTCTGTCCTCCAGGTCACCGAGCTTGTCAGACCCACCCTGTGAGCACAGTGACCACTGGATTAACATAAAGGATCACAGTACCTTGTACCAGTACAGCTAGATCCTGCCACTCCAAGTTGTGCAGAGAGCTCACCTCTCCTGGAGATGGCGGGGATTGCATTCCTCCCCCAGAGAATGGCAAACTGGGAAGATACTCCTTAGAAATGGGGGTGGAAAATAGGACATTTGCCAGGTGAGGGATTATACACGAGTCTGGAATCTGGTGTACTTTCTTAACAGCCATCTTGGGGGCTGCCGGAGTGAGGGTCCAGAAGTGGACCACTTCATTTAGGTCATGATAGTCTATGCTCGGCAGTTTCTAAGATCCACCTATCCTCTGGAGTGGGAAATGGAACTGTGGCATATAGAGGAGATGAGTTAGGGTCCTAGACTCTGTCAGCTCCTGAATTAAAGGGGATCATGCTGCTCACGTCTGGCTTTTCACACTCTCTTCTAACTTCCTACTGTGCAGTGCATTGGCAGCAGATGTGGGGTTCTCTGCTTGGGTTCCCAGTTCATACCAGCTAAAGGGATGTACCCTACTGCCTTTTTCTTTGGAGATTATAGTAGGAAACCCCACTGAAGGGCATCTCCTCCAACTTTGTGCTCTGGGCAAGGTGAGACTGCCTGGTCCTCATCTGCGGTGCTTCCCCCCCGACTCAGATATGGTGGTGGAAGACCCTCCCTTCACAGCCTGCCCATCTTGTGCACCCAGAGTCCCCCAGGCTCCCTCAACACAGCGTTCAGGCAGATCTGTGCTGCTGTATCCTCTAAGCCCCACTGAAGGACCTTTCCGTTTCTTAGCATCTGACAATAACCTCAGCATTTTCCCTTGGATTCCCTGCTGGAGAGGCTGCAGGGAGGTCTCAACCTGCCCCTGTGCTGTGGGACCACCCTCCTATCCCTGCCATTCCTGTGGGATTGCCCCATCTAATGGAAGAGGAAATACATCCAAGTCCTTGTCTAATCACTCCGGCTTACCTCCTCCCCAGCCCTTTCCCACAGTTCTTTTTGAATGATTTAAATCTGAATAAACAAATACAGATTTGCCTAGCACCTTTGAGGAAGACCCATCCATTTCCAGTTTTTCTTCTCGGACATCAATAAGCAGATGTCTTCTCTTGTCCTAAGCTTCTCTCCAGTGTCTCCTCTTCTGGTGTTAATAACCCTACAAATGCCTCAGTCTTGTCCATTCAACCTCGGGCTGCCTAGTCTGTTCGGGCTGCTGTGACCAAACACCATAAACTGGGGGGCTTATTAACAACAGGAATTTGTTTCTCACAGTTCTAGAGGCTGGGAAGCCTAAGACTTAAAGTACTTGCAAATGCAGTGTCTGGAGAGGACCTGTTTCCTGGTTCGTAGATGGTGCCTTCTAGCTTGGAAGGTACAGGGGAGCTCTTGGGTCCTCTTACATGAGGGCACTAATCCCATTCATGAGGCCTCCATCCCCATGACCTAATACTATCACATTAATGATACAACATGAATTTGGGTGTTGGTGAATACAAACATTCAGACCATAACATTGCTACCCTTTGCCTTGGCTACAAACCCCATGGTGGCTTCATGCCATTCACATGAACATGGGCTCCGTGAACACACTTACCAGACAGGGCTGCGCAGTCACTGTGCCAGCTACAGTCTGAGATAAAGGTGCCTTATTTTATCCCACTCCAGCAGTGCCCGGATCTCAGCATTCACTTCGCGAGTTTTCTACTTCTTAGGAAAGGGGCTGGGCACAAGGCATTTCTCTTGTATGGTGTGATGTAATTGAACCAGAGCCTAGGTCTGGGGCAAAGATAAGAGCAGAGGTGGGTAGCAGCTGAAGGCTACATATTGAAACAAAAAGACCTCATTGATCACATGGCTCACCTTCGTGAGGGTGGTGGAAGTCCCAGTGCCCTCATCACTTTCCTGAGTGACCCTGAGAGACTAAAGGGAGAGCTCAGTTCCTGGGGCACCGGCAAAACAAGACCCAGCCACCCCTGAAGGGCCTGGTCCCCATTTATACCTGACCACTGAGTCCATGTGGTTCTGAGAACCCCACTTCCAAACCTCTTCACAGACCATTTCAGTGATGAGAGGAGGATGGCAGGTTGGAGGCTGAACTGGGGTAGGGTTTGAGAGAGCTTTAGGATATAGTAAAATGAACAGGACTTGAGTATTCATTCACTCAGCTACTGTGTATTAAATCCCTGCCATACGCCAGCCCTGTCCTGTGTGGCTGGGGTAACTTAGGGAACAGCTACAGTGGTCTCTGTCTTTATCAGCCTTACAGTCCAGAGGAAGATGGATTTGCCGCAGAGATAGAAGGGGGCACAGAATTACCTTTCTGTTCCTGGTGAGTGAGTGGGGTGCTGTTACTAAGACCAGAGAGATGGAGGGAAAGGAAATTGGGGCTGGGGAAGTGCAGTTGTCAGGGTCTGGTGGGGAAAACAGTTCCCACATGTGTTCGGAAGAAGCAGAAGCAGTTCCTTGCTGCACCACCGGGGGGCGCTGGCACAGGCAGGTTGGAACTTGGAGGGGTGTCCTGCAAACCTGTGCTGCTGTGGCTGCTCCTGGAGCCCTGACAAGAGCCCTGAGATATGGGGAACCTCATCAGTGGTCTGCAGCCAGGTCACCAGGGGGGGACTTGGGCCTCTCTTGGTCAGCAGAGCAGGCCGAAAGCAGGTGCCAAGTGGGAGTGCTAGGACAGACCAGTGTCTGCTGGGCACCTCCATGGGTGTCCACCCCATGCCTGACTGCGTAACCTTGTGAGTGTGAAGGTGTCTGGTATCTGGAAGAAAGGAAAACCACTTTGTCCCCTGTAGTTCTCAGTTGGGACAGACCCCTGTAACATGAGACAGATGAACAAGAACAGAGATCTGTGAATGTGTACCCTTGTGTTGTATACATGGGAGACAGAGATGAGAGACTGTCAGAGAGATGGCTTGGAATTCAGGCTTGAATACTGTGGGCCACTGAAACCAAGAAAGACAGGTGTGGGAGAGGCCAGTCCCGGGGATCAGGAGCTATGCGGGTTTGCATAAGTGCTTTCTAAAGAGTCTGGGGATTTAGTCATTGCTCTCTTCCTGGTACAAAGAGGAGATCCTCCCCCCTTAAAAATTTAATTTTCCTTACAAAAAGGCAAGTTCTCTATTGTCAGAGGTTCTCCTAAGGCTGCAGTTTCTCAAAATAATCAGCTCAAGATACACCTTTTGCCAAAGAGGCGTATTTTAGAGTGGCACAGTCTGGTCTCCTACAACTTCTGCCTTGTAAGCATCAGCCCTGCTCCCCTCCTGGCCAGCTCTCACTCGGGCAGCAAAAGGAATTCTGAGGCCTGTTGCCAGCACAGGGTCCCAGGATTGAGCACAGCCTTTGGTTCCTAGATTCAGTGTGTGCACCACAACATACCAGTTAAGCCTTGGGGGCAGGGCCTGTTGAGTAGATCTGGGAGGGATCTGGCCTAGAGGTTAAGTTTAGGAGTCATGAACAGCTACAGAGGTGAGACCATAACTAAAGAAGGATGAGGGACGGAGTCCTTACTAGGTGGGGAAAAGGAGAGGGGGTGGCGTGACAAAGGGAACCCAGAGCAGCCAGGGAGGGAAAGGAGACATTGGAAGTGTGGAGCCCTGCGGGTGGTTGCAAGGGTTGTGTGAGCCCTGGGAAGATGGGGGGTGGTCTGGGATGTGGTGGGCACTGGAGAGCTCCATAGCATCTGGTTCACATGTGTGGGGAGAGGAGGCAGTGCAGGCTGTGAGTGCAGACAGCTAGAAAAGCCTGATGTACAGCTGGGGTGGAGAGGGCAGTTTCCTTTCCTGGGCATGGTGAGGAGTGGCATTGTCAGGTAAAGTTGGGGAGGACAATCTGGTCACTTGGGGGTTGTGAAACTCTCTGCTATGTTTCCCCTGCTACATTGCTGTAGTAGGAAAAGATACTTGCCACAGGAAGTCTTGTCCCCCTCTAGGAGGTGGGTAAAGGTCTCTGCAGTGAATAGTGGAGTGACCTAGAGGAGGCCGGGGGCAGGGGGGTTGTTGAGAAGGGAGGTGGTATCTGGACTGGGTTTGGAGGAGCTCAAAAGTCTCCAGGAGGAAGTATGTGGCAAGGGGAAGGGGGGCAGGAACTCAGCATCTTTTGGGAATTATGATAAGTGCCCCTCACCCCCACACTATAGTCTGGCCACTTTCTTTTTTTTTTAATTAAATGATAGCTGTATACATTAATGCAAACATGGGGTACAGTGTAGTGTTTTCATATACAATTTGAAATACTTTCATCAAACTGGTTAACATAGACTTTATGTCATTTACTTAGTTATTGTGTTAAAACATTTATAGTCTAGTTCTAGAAAAGTTCACTTGTACCCTTGTCAAT
>CAUYQV010058645.1:0-21666 GCA_963574575.1 Galagoides demidoff | reverse complement strand
GCCCGCCACAACGCCCGGCCATTTTTTGGTTGCAGCCATCATTGTTGTTTGGCGGGCCCAGGCTGGGGATTTGAACCCGCCACCTTAGGTGTATGTGGCTGGCGCCTTAGCCGATTGAGCCACAGGCACCGAGCCAATGGGTACTATTTATTTATGAAATGTTTCAGCAGCATATTGTCAAATAGGGAAACTAAAAAGAAGCAAAATAGGCCAGGCAGTGGCATATGCCTGTAATCCTAGCACTCTGGGAGGCCAAGGCAGGTGGACTGCTCGAGCTCAGAAGACTGAGACCAGCCTGAGCAAGAGCGAGACCCTGTCTCAACTAAAAATAGTAAAACTAGCCAGGCATTATGGTGGGCATGTGGAGCCCCAGCTACTTGAGAGGTTGAGGCAAGAGTGAGACTCAAGCCCTAACAGTTGGAGGTTACTGTGAGCTATGACACAATGGCTATCTACCCAGGACAACAGAGTGAGACTCTGTGTCCAAACTAAAAACAAAAAAGAAAGAAAAGGCTTGGAGCCTATAGCTCAGCTGCTAGAGCATTGGCCACATACACCAGGGCTGACAGGTTCAAACTGGCCTGGGCCTGCCAAACAACAATGACAATTACAACAACAACAAAAATAGCCGGGCATTGTAGTGGGCACCTGTAGTCCCAGGTACTTGGGAGGCTGAGGCAAGAGAATCACTTAAGCCCAAGAGTCTGAAGTTGCTGTGAGCTATGATGCCATAGCACTCTACCCAGGGCAACAAAGTAGCTTCTGTCTCAATTTAAAAATGGGCACTGAATTGAGTAAGTATTTCTCCAAAGAGGGTATGAAGATGGCCAAAAAGCACATGAAAAGATGTTCAACATTACTAGTCATTAGAAAAACATAAATCAAAACCCAGTAAGATCCTACTTCATACTTATTAGTATGGTTGTTATAAAAAATAATCAACATGGCTCGGCGCCTGTGGCTCAATCGGCTAAGGCGCCAGCCACGTACACCTAAGGTGGCGGGTTCGAATCCCCAGCCCAGGCCTGCCAAACAACAATGATGGCTGCAACCAAAAAATGGCCGGGTACTGTGGCAGGCGCCTGTGGTCCCAGCTACTTGGGAGGCGGAGGCAGGAGACTCGCTTGTGCCCAGGAGTTGGAGGTTGCTATGAGCTGTGATGCCATGGCACTCTACCCAGGGGGATAGCTTGAGGCTCCGTCTCAAAAAAAATCAACATAAAGGCAGGGTATGGTGGCTCACACCTGTAATCCTAGTACTCTGGGAGACGAAAGTGTGAGGATCCCTTGCCCTCAGGAGCTTGAGACCAGCCTAAGCAAAAGCAAGACCCTGACTCTACTAAAAAAGGAAAAATTAGCTGGGTGTGGGGGCAGGCACCTGTAGTCCCAGTTACTCGGGAGGCTGAAGCAAGAGGATCACTTGAGCCCAAGAGTTTAAGGCTGCTATGAGGTATGACAACACCACATCCTTCTACCTGGGATTACAGTCAGACTCTCTGTCAAAAAAAAAAAAAGAAAACAAAATCAACACAAAACTGAAAATAAATACGTGTTGGTAAAGATGTGGGTAAACTACGCTCATATACTGCTGGTGGGAAAGTAAGAGTACAAACTGTGGGAAATAGTATGGCAGTTTGTCAAAATCTCAACAGTGTTACCAAATGACTCTGTAATGCTAATCCTCGGTATATGCATACACTTAAGAGAAATGAAAACACAGGGCTCTTCAAAAACCTGGACATAAATATTCATAGTAGCATTATTTATAAGAGCCCCCAAAGAGAAATAACTCGAATATCCATCAGCTGATGCCTGGTCAAACATTTATTATCCATTCAATGGCATATGGTACAACATGTATGAACCCTGAAAACATACTAAGCGAAAAAACTAGTCTTGAAAGACCATGTATTGTACAAGTCCATAGATCTGAAATGTCCAGGACAGGCAAATCAATGCAAGCAGGAAGTAGATCAGCAACAGCCAGGGGCAGGAGTTAAAGGGGACGTGTAAGAGGTTTCTTTTTGGTGTTATGAGACTGTTCTGAGATTAAATAATGGTGATGATTGTACAACTGTGAATATACTTAAGAACACGTGAATTGTACACTTTTCTTTTGGAGACAAGAGTCTCACTTTGTCGCCTTCGATAGAGTGCTGTGGCATCACTCCTCACAGCAATCTCAAACTCTTGGGCTTAAGCGATTCTCTTGCCTCAGCCTCCCAAGTAGCTGGGACTACAGGCACCTGCCACCACACCCAGTTATTTTTAGAGACAAGTTGTCCCTCTGGCTCAGGCTGGTCTAGAACCTGTGAGCTCAGACAAGCCACCCACCTGGCCTCCCAGAGTGCTAGGATTACAGGAGTGATCCTAGCCTGGCCAGTGAACTGTATACTTTTAAAAGGGTGAAATTTTATGGTGAATCACTGTTATCTTAGTAACGCTACAGTAAAAAATAAATACAACAGGGCTGTGTCTGT
Organism: Galagoides demidoff; assembly: GCA_963574575.1. Classification (NCBI taxonomy): domain Eukaryota; kingdom Metazoa; phylum Chordata; class Mammalia; order Primates; family Galagidae; genus Galagoides; species Galagoides demidoff. Next base: position 19,187 of record CAUYQV010058645.1, on the reverse strand, counting down.
AGCTCAAAAGAGTAGTGCACGGGCCCCATATGCTGGAGGTGGAGGGTTCAAATCCAGCCCCAGCCAAAAACTGCAAAAAAAAAAAAAAAAAAAAGAAGAAGAGGAAGAAGAAAAAAAATAGATACAACACCCATCCTGTGGAGTCCACAGTTCAGTAAGGGAGAGAGATGCAACGAAATAATAAGACAGCTCCAGATTCCGAACTGTGATGAACACTCAAGTGAGAGCTACAGATGCCACGATAGTCCATCTCCTTCTCTGCAGGGAGGGCGGCTTGTCTTCTCAAAGAGAAGCCTCAGATTTCACACTGACTCCTTCTCCTTTGGCCTGCCCCTCTGGAAGCCCAGAAGCTAAGGCTCTGCTATCTTTGCAGCCTTAAAGCTTTGCTCACGGAATATACTCAAAGCCTGAGTAAATTACTTCTTCTTCTGTATGTTTATATACAAAGAAACTGAGTTTGAAAAAGTCCCCCTGGCTCGGAGCCTGTGGCTTAATTGGCTAAGGCACCAGCCACGTACACCTAAGGTGGCGGGTTCGAATCCCCAGCCCAGCCCACCAAACAACAATGATGGCTGCAACCAAAAAATGGCTGGGCGTTGTGGCGGGCGCCGGTGGTCCCAGCTACTTGGGAGGCAGAGGCAGGAGACTCTCTTGAGCCCAGGAGTTGGAGGTTGCTATGAGCTGTGATGCCATAGCACTCTACCCAGGGGGACAGCTTGAGGCTCCGTCTCAAAAAAAAAAAAAAAAAAAAGAAAAAAGAAAAAAGAAAAAGTCCCCTGACCCTAGGGCTTTATTTAACCAGCAACAGATCTCAATCATAAGACTTTCATTGTTTCCTTTTTTCCAGCCCTTTTTGCTAAGTGTTAGAGATCTTTTATCCTTAGCTTAACTTCTCTTTTATTTCAATTTCAGTGTATTCTGGGGGTACAAACGTTTTGGATCATTTTTGCAATGCTTATGCCCTGGCTATCGGTGAGCCTGTTACCCAAATGGTGTCCACAGCATGCATTGGGCTGGTTTATTTCCTCTCCCCTCCTGCCCGCTGCTCCCAGTTGCTTTCCATTGAGTTTACTTCCCTCTGTGCACTTGTGTGCTTATCCGTTCATTTCAGTTGAATAGTGAGTACAAGTGATATTTCTATTTTTTTTCTTGTGATACTTCACTTAAGATAATGGCCAGATTTTTGCAAAAAATATTAAGTCATCTTTTTATGGCTGAGTAGTATTCCATGGTACATATATACATATATACCAATACACGTATTGTTAATCTAACCTAGTTTAACTTGTTTGAGGAGAAAACCTGACATCTTCATTATCTATATGGCCACTGTGGGAGTCTGAACTCCCTGAGGGCAGGTCTGGGACTGCTTTTGCTCATCACTGCCCTTAGCACCCCAGGGTGACTGGAACAGGGTCAGTGGCCCAATAACTAACTGCTGAAGGAACAAAGGGAGGGATAGGAAAGAAAAGAAGGAAAGAATTGCGGTGGTGTATACAGAAGGCTTGTAGCCTCTGGAGGGAAGGCATGCCCCATGACCAACACTAAAAGGGTAGCAGGTCCATGGAGGCTTCAAAGAGGAGAGATGAGCCAAGCTGTGAAAGGACATCTAGGAATTTACCTGTGGAAGAGGCAGGGAGGTAAGGATGCTCACCCGGTGAAAGAGCACCTGCAAAACAACACCCGTGCCCCACCTGGGGAATCTGAAATGGCTGGTACAGCCAGCCAGGCAGGGTGTGGCTGGACAAAGCAGGCAGGGTCCCAGCTTATATGCTTAGCTAAAGTAACTGTCCTGCCTGAGGGCAATGGGGAGCCACCAAAGGAGTTAGAACATGGAATTAGCCTGGTGCGAGGAGCCCTCCATGAAGACCTCTCAGTAGCCTCTTTCCAGGTTCAGGCCAGATGGCTGACCACAGCAGCAGCCAGTGTGTGGCTGCAGCTCCCCCAACAGCACTCCCACCTTCCAGTAATCGCCTGGAGCTTGCAAGCTCCTTAGTTATTTCCCCCAAGCACAGGGCTCTAAGTTCAGGGTCACATCAAGAAGCTACCACAATCACAGATCCTTGATGTCTGGCAGGCTGCAGATGTCGGAAATTAGCCCTAGCTAAGTGACCTTTGGCCAGGCTATGCTGCCCTCATCAAACTCCCCAAACACAAATCAGACAGGCAACATCCAACTTCCCTCCCCACTCAACTCTGCCACAATCGATGCCTTTTAGATTTTCCCTTGAGTCAAGTGAGAGAGCTCAAAGCAATACATTATGCCCTTCCTGTACACTATTCTACAAAAAGGGTCCTTTGCCTTAAGCTGGTTCTCAAAGGAAGCCATGGGTGCATAAAAGAAAAAGTTATGGACCACTGGAATGGGCAGCAATACATGTCAAAGAGGGTTAGCAGGTGAAGGTTTCTGGAAGAGGCTTGTCTCAGGAGAGAAGGACTTTGAAAGTGAGAATACCTGGGTGGTGCCTGTGGCTCAAGGAGTAGGGCGCCAGCCCCATATACGGGGGGTTGGGGGGGTGGCTGGTTCAAACCCGGCCCCAGCCAAAAAAAAAGAAAGTGAGAATAGCCCCCTAGGATGCTTTCCAATCCTATTTCCTCTTATCCTACAAATATTGGTTTAATTTTATTTATTTATTGAGACAGTTTCACTGTTGCCTTGGGTAGAGTACTGTGACAACATAGCTCACAGCAACCTCAAACACTTGGGCTCATGCAATCCTCCTGCCTCAGCTTCCCAAGCTGTGGCAAGGATTACAGGCACCTTCCACAATGCCTAGATAATTTTTCTGTTTTTATTTTTCTTTAATTTAATTTAATTATTTTTTTCTTTGAGACAGAGTCTCACTATGTCACTCTTGGTAGAGTGCCGTGGTATTACACAGCTCACAGCAACCTCCAACTCTTGGGCTTAAGTGATTCTCTTGCCTCAACCTCCTGAGTAGCTGGGACTACAGGCACCCACCACAACACCCAGCTACTTTTTTTTTGTTGCAGTTGTCACTGTTGTTTAGCTGGCCCAAACTGGGTTCAAACCCACTAACCATGGTGTATGTGGCCAGCATGCCCTACACACTGAGCCACTGGCGCTGCCCAATTTTTTTGTTTTAGGTAGAGACAGGGTCTTGCTCTTGCTCAGGCTGGTCTCCAACTCCTGAGCTCAAGCAATCCACCCGCCTCAGCCTCCCAGGGTCCTAAAATTACAGGCATGAGTCACCTCACCCAGCCACAAATATTGCTTTAAATGTCACTTGCTAAGAGAGGCCTCCCTCACCTCCCCATCATTCCACATCAGGTTCCCCTTACTCTTTTTCTAGCAGTCCATTCTTTGTTACCAAAAATTTACTTTTTCATATGCCTCTCCCTGTTAAATGCCACACTCCAGAAAGCAGGGGCTAGTTACTGCACCCATACCATGTGTCCAGGTCCCAGTGCCCAGCATGGCGGCCGGCACAGGGAGAAGTGTTCAAAAAATATTTGCTGAATACAAAGATGTCCCTCTCTGTACCAAACAACCCCTGCCCCCACATATGGGGGAGCAGCTTGATACACACTGCGAGGTCGGCCAGTTCTGGGTTGGAATCTCAATTCCGCTAACCTTGAGGCTGTCAACGACCTTCAGTGTCCGCATCTGAGAAATGGGGATCACACTGCCATAAATTTAGAGTAACAGCTGCTGGGCAAGCTTATGGCCCTTCCCTTTGCCTCAAGCCGGGTAATCAAACCTCAGACAAGCTAGATTTCCCTACTTCTGTCAAAGGCCCTCTGGGCTCTCAAAGGAAACCTGCCCTAAATACTGGGGAATGAAGCTTCCCACCTTTGGGCGTGTATTTGGCTGAGGTTCTTTTTTTTTTTTTTTTTTTTTAAGGCAGAGCCTCCAGCTGTCCCCCGGGTGAGTGCTGAGTGCTGTGACATCACAGCTCACAGCAACCTCCAACTTGCTCAAGCGAGTCTCCTGCCTCAGCCTTCCGAGTAGCTAGGACCACAGGCACCCACCACAACGCCTGGCTATTTTTTGGTTGCAGCCATCGTTGTTTGGCGGGCCAGGGCTGGATTCAAACCCGTCACGTTGGGTGTACGGGGCTGGCACCTTAGCCACTTAAGCCAAAGGCTCCGAGCCTGGCTGAGGTTCTTTTGATGAAAGGGCACCTGTCTTTCAGCCTGTCCTCCATAGAGCCCCCAAACCAAACAGAATGAGGAGCTCTGAGCCTCACCTTCTCCCCATCACTTGGAAAAGAGTGACACTTTGACATGTAAACACCAAGGTGGGACTGCAGCCTGCCAGCTCTGTTTAGTGGGAGTCCAGGCGATTACTTCACCCACCCAGTTAGAGGTGGGGGAAGGGATTCATTACAGGGCCTTTGCTCTGAGGGCCTGCATTCCTCCCAGGCACTCTTGACCTAAGTCTGCTTGAAGGCCATACCCCTAGAGTGCAGGAAGCCAGCCCCTCTGCTGAGTGGCCTGGATTCCAGAAACAAAAGAGCAGCCTGCCCCTGGCGGCTTGTAAAGCTCTCCCCAGATTAGGCAGGCGCTTGGCAGGCACTCAGCAACCAGGCGGGTGGTGGGCGGGCGGGAACACTGCCAGGCAGGGTGACCTTCCTCTCCAGGCAGCATCAGTGTGGCCAGCAGAAAGGCTGGGGGGAGGGCAGAGAAGTGGGGCAGAGGGCCAGGGGGAGGGTTCCAGACAATTCTCCCTCCCCAGCTGTCCTCTCTTTATCACCTGAGCCAGACCAGGATGCCCATCATGGGCGGGGCTAGAGCTGAACAGGTGGAGGCACAGGACAGATGGCCATGAACTTCAGGGGAAAGTATCTACCTTACAGCAAACCCTGCTTTTGTTATCACAGTAGTTGATTTTATTTTTTAACATAATAACTATGGCCTAGAAAAAACTAGAAGATATACACATCAAAAAGTTAACAGTGGTCATCGCAGGAAGAACTGGTTTGATTTTCACTTTCATGCTTTTCAACACGGTCTGAATTTGTTTCTGATAGTTTGGTACTTTTTTTTTAAAATTTCAGTTTAACGTGAGAGTACAAACAACTAGGTTACAATGATTGCATTTGTTTAGTCCCTCTGGTAGCTGTGTCTCACACCCAGCAGGTGTGCCATCTACCCTTACATTGTGTCCATTAAGTGGGAGCAGTCAACATTTAATGTACACTTGCTTTATCACTTCAATTAATGTTTCCATTTTGAAAAAAAAAAAATGGAAAGAGAAGAACTAGATACCCACCACTTTAAGGCCCAGCTCAAAGTTTATCCCCAAGGATTTCCTGGCAACCCCACATCATCCCTTTAACAAAATCAGTCCTGGAATAACAGCCAGCCAGACACCAGAAAGAATCTCACTTTGTCCTCCCACAATGCAAATCCCTGCCACTGGCTTCCCTGAGAGTAGTTTTCTTCCCTCCCCACCCCTTTTTTTCTTACTACTAATTATAAATTATATGTTCACTAGTAGATTTTTTTTTTTTGGAGACAGTCTCACTTTGTTGCCCTTGGTAGATTGCCATGGCATCATAGCTCACAGCAACCTCAAACTCTTTGTCTCAAGCAATTCTCTTTGCATTAGCCTCCCGAATAGCTGGGAATACAGGCACCTGCCACAACGTCCACCTAATTTTTAGAGACAGGATCTTGCTCTGGCTCAGGCAATCCATCCACCAAGGCCTCCCAGAGTGTTAGGATTACAGGCGTTAACCACCGTGCCCGGCCCCACTACTGGATTATTAAAAGTACAAAATAGGACAGGCACAGTATCTCACATCTGCAATCCTAGCACTATGGAAGGCTGAGGCAGGTGGACTGCCTGAGCTCACAGGTTTGAGACCAGCCTTAGCCATAGTGAGACCTCGTCTCTAAAAAAAAAAGTAAACCACATCTCACCGCAACTTCAAACTCTTGGGCTCAAGGGATTCTCCTGCCTCTGCCTCCCAAATAGCTGTAACTACAGGCACCCACTACAATGCCCAGCTATTTTTTGGTTGCAGCCATCATTGTTGTTTGGTGGGCCCAGGCTGGATTCGAACCTGCCAGCTCTGGTGTATGTGGCTGGCGCCTTAGCTGCTTGAGCCACAGGTGACGAGCTATAAGACATGACTTCACCAAACCCTGATGCTGGACTTTTTTGGCTGTTTCTCTTCCTTTGTTCAGGCCATTAGATCAGTGACACCTTCCTGACTGCCCTCCTACCTTGCAGCCTCCCATGCTCACTTGCTAACTATCCTCCCTCCCCCCACAGAAGGGGATCTTTGAGAGGGAGGAACACACTTCCCTCTCCTGCTTTTGGCTGTTGTCTTGGTACCCGGAACACAATAAGGGTTAATGAGCATCTGCTGAATGTGAACTTCTGTATGAATTAATGTATGCAATGTTTTGGGGAGTCCTCCCTCCATCTGTAGCCTTCTATGCCCTCTTTCCCCCTCAGGGCTCTGTAACCTTCCCTGGCATCCTGATGGTGCTACTGCCCACTACCTACTGGGAAACCCCATTATGACAAGTGAACATTTCTGAGAGCAGAGTGCCATTTTGGGGTAGGAGAGGTGGTGGCTCCTTTAGAAATCACCCTCCTTACCTGGGGTTCTTGAACAGAAAAAGACTTATGTGAGAGGGAGAATGCTCTGGGAAAGGCTGAGGACTACTGAATCACGACACAGAGTCCCACCCCGAGCTACATACAGAGCTGCACAGAGGCAGTGGGGCTATCTGGACCGGGCTGCGGAGATTCCAGGTACATGCCAGGTCCTCGGCTGTCCCCTGCCCCATAGAGGCACTCACCTGGGCAGAGCTGCAAACAGTTTCCACACCTATGCTAAGCTCGGACGTGCCTGGGAGTGGGGGTGAGGCCAGCAGAAGTGCAGTCACACAAGACCCTGAGCTCACAGTCAGAAAGGCTGGGCAGAGGCTGTCCCAAGAGACCCCCACTTATCACAGTTGCAGGACAGGGAGAGAAAACAGCCTATGCTCTTCACACCCAGGCTCTGATCGCATTTTGAAGCCAACCTTGAAGGAGTCTGATGGTCGTGCATTGTGAAAGTTCTGGGCACTCCTGGTTTCTCATTTCAGGGTTCTGCACTGCATTATTTTCTTCTGATTGCCTTGAGGTTTTACTTCTCATTTTTAACCGGTTCCCCTCAGGTCTCAGCTTAAAAGTCACTTCTGAAGAAGAGTTTTCTCAACTCATGGGTCTGTGTGATCCTTCCCACCCCTGCATTACTCTTACTGTCCTCCTTCCCCTCTAGACTGTCCCCACCAACAGGGTTTGTTTTGATCAGCCCTGTGACCCCCATACCTGACCCCAAAGGCAGGCTCAATAATTACCCAAACCTCTACATTTCAAGAATGGCAAATACTTGGAAATGAACAGGTAAGAAAAACCTGATTTGTTCCTCACCTTGGGGCGTATAAAACTATTCCTCATAATGAGCAAATTCCAATAGTTAGGAAGAGCAGAGGGGAGGTACAGGAAACAGGAAGAGCTGAATTCCAGAGGAAAGAGAAAGCTCTGTCCTTGCCTAAGAATGGCATGTGCCTCGGCCACATTAGCCCAGCAAATGTATGATTTTTCTTCAGTAAAAAACTTACATAATGTTGAGAAACTAGAACACCACCACCCCCGTTTGGGGGCAGGGGGGCAGAATAACAACATCTCAGAAAGCTAACTCTGGGACATGGTGTTTTAGGTACTAACTGCTGGGCACCTATGTGCTGGAGAAAACTAAACTCCAGTGCATCTGCAAGGCGAGGCTATGGCGAAAACCCCTGGCTCAGTGCCTGATAATTTGATGGTTCTAAGCCTAGAGGTTTACTAAAAAGCTCACTGAGATTAAGAACCCTGGCTTTCACCTGCAGAATTGCTCTGGTAAGAAAGTCCATATGGCTGTGGCATTAGGAGCCTAGCAGAGGCCTGCAACAAGCCGCAGATGCCAGCTCAGGGAAGCTCTAGGCAGCCACGTGCTGGGTGCCGTGCCTTGGGAGGTCCCAGGTTGGGTCCAAGGTTAAATCCCCCACCCTGGCCCATCTCTTATATAGATCTTATTACATACTATACACGTTATATTTATAATTTTCTCAGCTCCCAATCTTCCAAGTCTGAGTGTGGTGATGTGTACCTGTGAAGGTGGGAGGATGGGTTGAGCCCAGGCTCTAGTGTGCTACGCTCGTGGAGTGTCCACACTAAGTCTGGAGTAGGGGACCAGATTTGCCTAAGGAGGGGTGAATTGGCCCAGGTTGGAAACACAGCAGGTCAAAACATCAATACTTGTGCTCATCTTTAGTGAGATCATGCCTGTAGCCTGTGTGTTCCAGCCTGGGCAATACAGCAAGACCCTGTCTGTTTAAACACACACACACACACACACACTGACCTTCTTCCTCCTTAGAAACCCTCTGTTGCTACTTGTTAGACTGAGGTGTATGCTACCCTAAAGCAAGGAAGAATAGATCCTTTTCCTTCCACTGAAATTTAGCTCCCCAAGCTTCTCATACCTCCCCAGGTCTAGGTGAGTATCTGAATTGCTTACTACGATGAACAGTTTTACACAGTCTTATGAGATATATAGCTATATGGGATATAAATTAAAAATCCATGAGGTTGGACGATTAAATTTGGGAACTCATCCTAAAAAAAGTGCTATATACTTCACTGCAGAATATCACTATGGGGGCGGGGGGGTCCATCACTACTGCCTAGTCTACCCTGCAAAGTTCTTTTTCCAGGATGAGTTCATGTACTTAACTGTCAAGACCTGTATAATGACAGCTCTGATGGCCATTCCAGAAAAAGAGTTCCAGAAATGCTGTGAAGGGTGGACTAGGCACTGGGGCATAGCTTGATGCACAGCTGCCCAAGGCGGAGTACAGTGAAGGGGACTGCAGTGATACTCGGCAATGAGGAATGTAGCACTTTTTCTAGGATGATGAGTTCACAAACTTAATTGTCAGATGCTGTGTTTCATGCATTTTGTCCTCTAATTCTTCTGTAGGCCCACAGGTAGAGATTACTAACATCCCGGTATTACAGACAAGGATGGCCCAGAGAGGCTAAATAACTTGCTTAAAGCCACCCAGTTAATAGATGCTGAATCTGAACCTGGGTCTTCCAATTCCAATGTTCTTAACACTATGTTTTGGGGGTCTCCATCCAGTATTTTAAGTTTGTTTGTATTTTCCTTCCAAATAATGTTTTACTTGACTGATTAAAAAATACCTGATCATTATAGACATTTTTAAAAAGAGCACAAAGAGAATTCGAGTCACTAGCAGTGCCATGGCCAGGGGAATACCGGGATACATGCAGATACACCGCCTTCCAGTCCTGTTTCTCTGTGCACACACATGCCAGCTTTTCTCTCCTGTGAGGCTAGTGCCCACCTCCCTTACAGCTGTAACCCAACAGAGGTGCGACATGCATTTGTTCCATCCCAACACCCACCCTCCTGAGATAGGCCTGGCACCGGTACCAGAACTCGGGAAACTGAGGCACAGAAGTGCCATTGCCAAGACAACATTGCAGGTCAGTGGTAAAACCTGGGCTTGGAAACAGAGGAGCTGGCCAGGGTCTGGGGTGTGACTCTGCTTCAAAAACAGTCCAAGGAGCAGGGCAGGCTCCAACATTGGCCACCAGAGAAGCCACTGTGGCTCACCTCCTCCGAGCTCCTTACCAACCCTTGCCCTCACCATGCCAATATCATTCAGGGCCTGGGCTAGCAGCTGGGGAAACAGCTAGAGCAGGTCACGTCTGAGAAAAAAGAGCACAGAGAGATGAAGAAACACCATGTGTAAGCGAGGTGGCCAACAGGAAGTGGAGACTTGCAAATTTAAAGGGAAAAAGAAAGGGGAGGGGGAGAAGTACACACTGGAGACCTGGGAGGCCCAGCAGAGCTGCCCGCTCACCCTTCTTCCCCCTCTCTGCCCTGATTGCTCCATAAGACCCAAGGAGGCATTTTCAGTAAAACATCGGCACCTCTGTGGGAACCTATTTCAACACTCCTGAGAGGGCGGCCCCATAGCAGATGAAGCTGGCAATGCCAGAACATCCCCCCCTGCTGAAGTTCAGCCTGCAGCTTCCTCCCAGGAGAGAGGTCACCCCAGGCACTTCATCTGTCACCAGCCGTGCTACTCCAACAAATGGCAGGCAGACCAGCTCCAAGCACACCTCCTCGTTCCTAGGTGATAGAGCCACTGTCCTGCCAGGCAGACTATGCCAGGCCTGGCTACAGCTGCCAGGGCACGCATAGTGACCACACTGGGACTGCAGTGGTCCCCCATCCAACCCATGACTCTGGGCCCTCCAAGCATACCCAAGGACAACATTTGCAGCCTTTTCATAAAATGTCCCTGCTCAAGCTCTTCACTTCAGCCAGCTTCTATGTGACTGCATCCCTCACACCCTGGAGCGTGAGGACTGGAGGTGTCCCTCATTCTCCCACAGCCTCCATGATGCAGGGGCCAATCTTTAGATCTCTCCTCTTTCCTCTGGGGTCACCAGCCTTACACAATGGTGCCAAAGCTCTTCACTCCACACTGCCAGCCCCTGTTCCTAATTTCCAGATTCCTAATTTTGGATTCTCCTGGGCACCTCGTCCCTAATGTGAAGCCCCAAATGGGTCAGCAGGGTAACCACCACTACCACCCCTCCACCAGGACTTTACTCCACACCTGCAGTCCAGGGTTTCTCAAATGGCTGTCAGTGGACCACATGCATCAGAGTCTCCTGGGGAATACTTAACAATGGAGGCCTCCCTGTACTGGGTTGAAGGGTGTTCCCCAAATTGCTATCTACCCAGCATGTCAGAATGTGACCTTATTTGAAAATAGGGTGTTTAGAGGCTGGGCATGGTGGCTCACACCTGTAATCCCAGCACTCTAGGAGGCTAAAGCAGGTGGACTGCCTGAGGTCACAGGTTCGAGATGAGACTGAGCCAGAATGAGACCCTGCCTCTAAAAATAGCCAGGCGTTGTGGCAGGTGTCTACAATCCCAGCTACTTGGGAGGCTGAGGCAAGAAAATCACTTGAGCCCAAGAGTTAGAGGTTGCTATGAGCTATGACATCACAGGACTCTACCAAGGGCGACAAAGTGAGACTCTGTTTTAAAAAATAAAAATAAAAAAGAAAGAAAGAAAAGTAAACAAAGTGTTTACAGATAGAATCAGGTTAAAATTATGATAGGCCCTAATCTAACGATGGCTGGTATTCACATAAGAAGAGAAAATACAGACACACAGAGGGGAGAGGAGGCAAAGACAGACTTGGAGGAGAGAAGCCTGTAGAAATGGAGTGATCAGCTCCAAGCCAGGGCAGACCCTGGACTGCCACAAACATTTATGCCTGAAGAGCCGAGGAAGGGTCCTCCTGGAGCCTCCAGAGGGAGCACAGTCTGCTGACACCTGATTGCAAATTTCTAGGCTGCCTCCAGAATGGTAGAGAATATACATTTCTGTTATTCTGAGCCTCCCAGCTTGAGATGCTTTGTTAACTGGCAGCCCAGGAATCCAACAACCCTCCATTTCCTGACTTACTGAATAAGAATTCCTAGGGATGGAGCTGGCACCTAACCACACTTCACAGCTACTTCATCTGAGCCTGCTGCCCAACAGCAAGCCCCATGAAGTGGAGATTTCTGTCTGTTTACCACAGTGCCTGGCATACAATGTGTTCTAAGATGTGAACCTGCACTCAAAAGTCAAGACCAACTAGTGCCTCTGTCGGTACCTTTAACTTACCCTTTTTCTTTCAGAAGCAACTTTAATAATCAAATGAGAAAATGTGCACAAAGCATTCAACAGTCTCTGGCCCGATGTAGGTGCCCAATAAACATTATCTTCTTCCATTCAGTGGGCAGTGGGAGTGCTCTGAGATTAGACACTGACCATTTCCAGAAGGGGCTATCCAAGAACAATGTTCCCTATGAAAAAGGCCAATTATGCTCTGCTACAAAAAGTTACTTTGTTCCTACCAGTAAGAAACTTGACATCTTTCATTCTTCCTGTTAACTGGTCCTTTGGGGGCCATTGTCTAAAACCTCTCAAGTCTCCCCACTTCCTACCTTGGTCCTGGCATCACTTGTGATCACTGCAACACCCACAATAACTAGTCTCTCAGGCCACTGGAAACAGTAGCACTCTCCCCCTCACATCCTTCTTATGGCCCTCCACTTGCCTCTGAGAAAAGAAGCAAATATCTGGGAAGACCCACATGCCCAAAGTGTACGCCCCTGGTCGCTGCCGTTCCTTGCCCCCAACCCCCTCGGCCACACCACAGGCCACTGGTGACAATCAGGTCACACAACCCTGGGCCTCAGCATGTGAAATTCCTCCACAGCTTTCTCCGCCTGGCAAGCTCCTGGTCATCCTTCCAACCTATATCACACCCCACTTTCTCTCTGAAGCTTTTTAAGACCTCCCTAGGCACTGGACCTCATCTTTGGCATAGTGGTCATGAGTTGAGCTTTGGAGCCAGACTGCCTACAGCATGTCCCATCTATAAAATGGGGATAATTATAGGGTCTATTAGAGGGGCTGCCTGAGGGCTTAGGTAATGGGAGGGAACTCAAGCTGTCAGCACACAGTAAGTGCTCATTAAACGTCTACTGTCATTTTTAACAGTAACAGGCTATTATGGCCATTAACAAATGGCCCTAAGTGGTTTTAAATGACTCTATCTGCAGCTATGCTAAGGGTCCCAGGGCAAGATTTAGGCATCGGCTTCTCCTGGCAGAGCCTCCCACAGGTCTGTAGGTTATACAGGAGGCTCACTAAATGACAGACTGCTGGCTTAAGAGGTCACCTCACAGGCACGGCCACTTCACAGGCGCTGTGTGCCAAGAAATCTAAAGAGAAGGCCAAGGAGGTGAGCCAGAACTCTACTTCCCCGGACTCCAGGCCAGCAAAGCCTACCTTATCCTCTATCGCTTGGGTTCCTCCATTCTACCTAGAATGCTGAGTCCCCCCTCCTCCTCCCCAGAGGGCCCTGACATATGGGAAGACGTCCCTTGTGGGCTGCCCAAAACTCCCCCTGAAACGATGAATTCATGGCCTATCTTTAAAGTAACCATGAAGAATAAACTCTCAAGTATTAAAGGCTAACAGCATTATCATTTCTGCAACTTGGCTCAGGAAAAGAAATACATACCTAGAGGAAAAGAGGTTGACGAGGGAAATGTGTTAAAATGTTCACAAAATTACACACCAGGCTTGCAACTCTTCTCTAAGTTCGAAATGATTTCAAAACCCTAAGTTAACACAAAAGGAAGACCAGAGAGATTTAACTCAGAGGCAACAGCTTTGTTCCATTAACCAACCCCCTTCTCATCTAGCAGGGTGACTGCCTGGGGTGTCGGCTCTGCTTGAGGGGAAGTCCTTGTTACACCATCGTCCTGCCTTCAAGGCTGCACTGCAATTCCTCTTGTCTAAGGAGGGAGGCCACAAAATTGTAAGGCTCTAACTCTCCCACTTAATAGGGGACTCTGGCCAAATATTTAACCCCTTAGAGGACTTTTTATACCAGCACAATGTAGTCATTAGGAGCTGTTGCTACCTACCCTACAAGACCGTCTTGACAGGGAAGTTCAGTCAGAGAAGTAAGTATCTGTGACATGCACATCCTGATGCAGAGGCTCTCAAGCAAGGGTCACCTTGCGTAGAGCTGGTGTGACAATGCCTGCCCTCATGGGCCTATCATCCAGCAGGGGACCAGATGACACCAAATAACTGAAGAAGTAAGTGTATAATTGGTCTAAGTCCTGAAGGAATCACAAGAGTGCTCTGAGAACGTATATAACAAGGGACTCAGCCTCACCCTCTCTGGGAATCAGGAACCACTTCCATGAGGAAGTGACATTTGAGTCTACAGCTGGACAACAGGTAGGTTAGGGCATGTTATAAGAGTAGGCAAGTGTCAGAACCAAGCTGCTAATAGTGAATTCAGATTTCCGGGCACGGTGGCTCCCAATACTTGGGAGGCTGAGGCAGGTGGATTACGTGAGCTTACAGGTTCAAGACCAGCCTGAGCCAAGCAAGACCTCATCTCTAAAAATAGCTGGGTGTTGTGGCGGGCACCTGTAGTCCCAGCTACTTGGGAGGCTGAAGCAAGAGAATCACTTCAGCCCAAAAGTTTGAGGTTGCTCTGAGCTATGACACCAGGGTACTCTACCAAGGGTGACCAAGTGAGATTCTGTCTCAAAAGAAAAAAAAAACAGTGAACTCAAATTAAATGATAACATGAGGAAGAAAGAGGTCAAATCCAGAACATGGGACATTTATCAGGATAAATGAATTGGTTTTTCTGAAAATCACTGCCATGAAAAAAAGATCGTTCCAGAGACGGCAGGGCAAGGGAACATTATAGAATAAAAGATTTAAGAAACATTTTTTAAGAATGTAAAGCATTAGGCCAGGTGTGGTGGCTCACACCTGTAATCCTAGCACTCTGGGAGGCCGAGGAGGTGGGTTCCCTGAGCTCATGGGTTTGAGACCAGCCTGAGCCAAAGCAAGATCTCATTTCTAAAAAACAAAAACAAAAAAAACAGTGGGTGGCACCTGTGGCTCAAAGGAGTAGGGCACTGGCCCCATATACGGAAGGTGGTAGGTTTAAACCCGGCCCAGCCAAAAAACTGCCAAAAAAAAAAAAAAATAGCTGGGCATTGTGACAGGCACCTATAGTCCCAGCTACTTGGGAGGCTGAGGCGTGAGAATCAGTTTAGCCCAAGAGTTTGAGGTTGCTGTGAGCTATGACGCCATGGTACTCTACCAAAGGTGACAAAAAAAGAAGCCCATGATAGACACAAAAACATGGATGACTCTCAAAGGCACTACACTAAGTAAAAAAAGGCAGACAGAAAGGAGTATTACATACAACTCCATTCACAAGAGACTCTGGAAAAGACAAACCTAATCTACAATGACAAAATAGCAAATCAGTAATTGCCTGGGGCTGGGGCAGGATAGGGTGACCAGAGAACTTTCCAACTTGATGGTAATGCCCTATATGTTGATTATGGTGGTGGTTACATAAGTGTGTATACGTTTGTCAAAACTCACTATAAACTGTAAACTGTACATTCATTAAGATTTGTATATTATACTATAGGTAAATTATACTTCAATTAAAAAAACAATAAAGAAGGTGAGGCACAGTGAAATCCCAGCACTGTAATCCTAGCACTTTGGGAGGCCGAGGGAGGAGGATCACTTGAGCCCAGGAGTTCAAGGATGAATGAGCTATGATGCACTACTCCATTCACTCTAGCCTCTGACAGAGAAAGAACATGACTCTATTTAAAAAAAAAAAAGAATAAGCAGTTCCTTAAATATCCTACAGAAGATAAGTTGGTTAAATCATGACGCAGCCATAAAACATGCAAGAGATTACAGAAGAATAGTTAATGACATAGAAAGTTATTTAGCATACGCAGTTAAGAACAAAGTTACAAGGCTGGGGTGTGATGGTTCATTTCTCTAATCTTAGCATTCGGGAGGAGGCTGAGGCAGGATTGCTTGAGCTCAGGAGTTTAACATCAGCCTGAACAAAAGTGAGAACCTGTCTCTACTGAAAATAGAAAAGTCAGTCAGATGTCCTAGTCCCAGCTATTCAGGAAGTTGAGGCAGGAGGAATGCTTGAACCTAGGATTGTGAGAAGTTGCTACGAACTAGGCTAATGCCATGATACTTTAGCCTGGGCAAAAGAATGAGACTGTCTCAAAAGAAAAAAAAAAAGGCTCAGTGCCCACAGCTCAGCACTTAGGGTGCCAGCCACATACACCAAGGCTGACGGGTTCAAACCCGGCCCGGGCCTACCAAACAACAACAACTACAATAAAATAGCCAGAAATTGTGGCTGATCACTGTAATCCCAGTGACTTGGTAGGCTGAGGTAAGATAATCACTTAAGCCCAGGAGTTAGAGGTTGCTGTGAGCTGTGATGCCATAGCACTCTCCTGAGGGCACACACTCTACCAAGGGAAACATAGTGAGACTCTTGTCTCAAAAAAAAAAGAAAAAAAGTTACAAAACTGTGATATACTTGATAAAATTTTTGTAAAATAAAATGTATAGCCGAGGAGGGTGACTCATGCTTATAATCCTAGCACTCTAAGAGACAGAAGCAGGTGTACTGCTTGAGCTCAGTCAGGAGTTCAAGACCAGCCTAAGCAACAGTGAGACCCGATCTCTACTGAAAATAGAAAAAAACCTAGTTGATATTGTGGCAGACACCTGTAGTCCTACCTACTAGGTGGCTGGACTAGGAGGTTGAGGCAAGAGGATCAGTTGAGCCCAAGAGTTTGAGGTTGCTGTGCGGTAAGACACCATGATACTCTACCAAGAGAAACAGAGTCAGACTCTGTGAGTCTCATGAATAAATAAATAAATAAATAAATAAAATGTAATATTTGAATAGAAAAGGAAGAAAAGGAAATATTGTATTCATTAATTCAATACTAATATTATTGGGTATCTACTATATACCATCATTATTACAATGAGCAGAAAAGACAAAAAAAAAAAAATCTCCTGTTCATGGAGCTTCCATTCCATAAAAATAATCTAGCTGAGTACAGTGGCTCACACATATAACCCCAGCACTATGAGAGGCCAAGGTAGATGAATTGCCTAAGCTCATGAGTTCTGGATCAGGCCAAGTAAGAGTGAGACCCTGGAATCTAAAAATAGTCAGGCATTGTGGCAGGCGCCTGTAGTCCCAGCTACTTGGGAGGCTGAAGCCAAGAATTGCTTGAGTTCAAGAGTGTAAGGATGCTGTGAACTATGAGACCATTGCACTCTACTGGGGCCAATAAAGGGAGACTTAGTCTCAAAAAAATAAAAATAGGTGCAGTGCCTGTGGCTCAAAGGAGTAGGGTGCCAGCCCTATATACTGCAAACCGGGTCCCGGCCAAAAACTGCAAAAATAAAAAAATAATTAAAAATAAAATAAAATAAAAATAAAAACAATCTAGATTATGAAAATCTAAATAGTAAAACAATGAAATGATACAGAAAATATGTAAATTATATTACCACTTATATCAAAACACATACAATTTATGCTTGTTTATGCACAGACTAACTTTTGAAAGAGTCATGAGAAATTGGAGTAAGGGGCAGATACCTCTGGGGAAGGAAATCAGGGATAGGGTGGCAGGAAGACTTCTTACCACCTAAACTTTTTATATAGCTTGATTTTTTTGGTTCTATGTTCATATGTTATCTTTTCTAAACAAACACAATTGTTTCTCATTTTTTGCTAGTGTCCAATAGTCAGGAATTGGGTGAAGAATAATATGGAAAGACATACAGGGTATCCATAAAGTTCAATTTAAAATAGTACAGCATAGTAAATTGCACATGAACTTTACAGATGCCCTGTACATTGGAAATAAAGTGTTTTAAGACAAGATACTTTCCATTTTTTTGACTTGGTGCCCATAGCTCAGCGGTTAGGGCACCAGACACATACACTGGGGCTGGCGGGTTTGAACCCGGCCCGAGCCTGTTAAGCAACAATGACAACTGCAACAATAACAACAACAACAAAAAAAATAGCTGGGCATTGTGGCAGGCGCTTGTAGTCCCAGCTACTTGGGAGGCTGAAGCAAGAGAATCAATTGAGCCCAAGAGTTTTAGGTTGCTGGGTTAAATATCCTACAGAAGATGAGTTGGTTAAATCATGATGCAGCCATAAAATATGCAAGAGATTACAGAAGAATAGTTAATGACACCACAGCACTCTACCAAGGGTGACATAGTGAGACTCTGTCTCCAAAAAAAAAAAAAAAAAAGATATTTTCCATTTTTGCTAAAAAAAATTCAAAATAAAAAATGTGAAGACATACATACAAAATAACAGAAGAACCTGCACCAAAATATTAAAAGAGATTATTTCCAAGTGATGGGATTATGAGAGAAATTTTACTTTTTTCTTTTTGTACATATTCATTTCTGTATTTTTTTTTTATTGTTGGCGATTCATTGAGGGTACACAGAAGTCTGCATGTTCTTAAACAAATACTTTGTGTGTGTGTGAGAGAGAAAGAGAGATAACAAAAAAGTAAAGGAGAAAGAGAGGAAAGCGCAGACTTGCTGTGTCACCCCTTTCGCCAGGTGCTCAGACACATTAGAGAATTGTTGGCTGCACTCCCTTTACTCAAGGGGCTGTGTGTTTTAGGAAGACAAAGAACAAGACAAGAGCAAGGGCACAGGGCCAGCTCAAAGCCTTAAATGTTCTCCCTTCACTTACAGAGCACGGGTATCCTCTGCCAGCCAGGGAGACCAGCCAAGTCCCGCGCCCAGCCCACCATGTGGAGGCCCATGTGGCTGAGCATGCCCACACCCATTTTCTCCCTGGACACCTGGGAGGCAGGTGAGGCAGAGATCTCTGTCCTGGCTTTACAGATGAAAGGAGGCCTGCAAAGATAATCCGCTTCTTCCACAGATAAGGGACAGCGAGACCAAGTCCTGATTGGGTATTGTGCACACGCTGTGCACTTTGGTATCTTAAGACCTCGGTAGAGTGCCGGGTCATGTGAAAGACTCAAACGACAATGCCACATTCTAATCCCGTTTTGTGAGCAGCTTCCTAAAGAGTATAGGTGAGGCTCAAGAGCAGCATTTTTCAACCTTTTTTATCTCATAGCACACTTGAACCTATAGTTAAACTTCCACAGCTCACTTAAATTATGTTGATCAAGAAAAAAAAAAAAGAGTGGAAAAAAAAAAAAAGACTATACTTACTGTGCTTTGAATTTCTTTCTTTCTTTTTTTTGAGACAGAGTCTCACTTTGTCACCCTCCGTAGAATGCCATGGAGTCATAGATCACAGCAACCTCAAACTCTTTGGCTCAAGTGATTCTCTTGTCTCAGCCTCCTGAATAGCTAGGACTACAGGTACTCTGGCTATAGGCCGTAATAGGCTATTTTTAGAGACAGGGTCAGGTTGTTCTGGAACCTGTGAACTCAGGCAATCCACCCACTTCGGCCTCCCAGAGTGCTAAGATTACAGGCATGAGCCACCACGCCAGGCCCTCTTTTTTTCTTTTTTTGAGACAGAGTTTTTTTTTTGAGACGGAGCCTCAAGCTATCCCCCTGGGTAGAGTGCCATGGCATCACAGCTCATAGCAACCTCCAACTCCTGGGCTCAAGCGAGTCTCCTGCCTCCACCTCCCAAGTAGCTGGGACCACAGGCGCCCGCC